>JAFFZH010001709.1:0-16022 GCA_018420115.1 Euura saliciscinereae
TCTGCCAAACCGAGTGGCCCGCGTCCACGTTTACTCACAGTATATATGTTGCATACATACATAGAGTATCGATATAAGAGATCTATCAGTTTTGAGGAGGAAAATGATGCTGCAATTAGACGACAAGTGGATTGAGTCATCATCACATATTTGCTTCAATATTACCACTTGATGGAACGGAAATTAGTATTTCGAAATGATTAACTATAAGTTACTAAAAAATTGCACGTGCGCAAAGACGAATTTGATCATTTCTGTAAAGAGAATCAATAAGTGGAAAATGAATTGGTAATGATTTCGAAAGGTGAAGATGCATTATCAATGCGTTCGGTGTAACAGCATCAGTTTCAACTTCAGTCTGTTTTCCGTCCAGGTCTGAGTCCAGAGATCAGCTGACAATTAGGAACTCTGGTGACGATGAAAGGAGCGAGATGTGCTCTGTTCGTGTTGGTACTCTGCGCGGTGTCGAGTCGTCGATTTGTAAACGGGGTCGACCCATTTACTATCGGGAGTGTCATCAGTATCGGCATGGAATTGACAAATGAAATTACATCAATAACCTCTGGCTCTGGCAACGATATGGGCCAACTCAGGGGAAATTTCACGTCGGAATCGCACCAGACCCAGAATCGTTACCAGATTCGACTTAACGAAACTCTGGACACGTTTCGATCGGAGATGTCAACCGCCTCTCCAGACGTGTGGAGATGCGATGCACCCCATCCGATCGGTAATACGGATATTTTCTGGCAAATCCGGAAGAAGAAATCGTTCTCATTCGGATAAACGGAGAGTAATTGGTCGACAAGTACCGAAAGAGCGGAAATGTTTTCTTACTATTTCAGTTTCATTACTTTCTTACTTGAACATTCAAGTTATTCTCCAATTTTCCTGGTCTTTGGCTATCATATTACAAAAACATAAAATCATTTTTATCGACCCGACAAATCTGAAAACATCCACGGGGGTAAAGTTTAATCATACCGCTAACAATAAGCAAATCCTCGCTCGATCGGCGATCAAGTACGAACCATTCGAGAGAATCGATTACTTGTTGGCCTGGAAATTTCAAAGGCCACGTGCTTTTTTCCGTCCTAATGCGCTCATGTGTCTGCTTAGTCGAGGGAAGCTGCCTCGAAGGAGTAGGTATAACATACGTTTTTGTAATTTTGATTCCGGGATTGGTTGTGAGAATCAGAATTTGAGATTCAAGCTTGACTAGACAAATAAAGTAGACTACCGTACGGGCATTCCATCCATATACGCACTAGCGACTTCGGTAAAATTTACATTGATCATGGTATTCTGAACAGGCGATTTTTCTCCGTGTAACTTCAAGAAAAACCAATCCGTGGAATTCGGTCTCACTGATGTGGATAAAGACGCGGGGCAGAGTATCGTTCCCTTCATCGACACTCAACCCATCCTTCCGAACGCAAGAGTCGTCCTCGCAAGGCTTGCTACTGATTGTTACTACAACGGAAGAGTAGGATATGGAGGATACATTGCTCCCAAAGTTAGGACGTATAATTACGCGCCATATCTGCGCACCGACCAATCGATCTCCGACTGATGGTTAGCCCATGGTCGCGAAGCTGCAGCCAATGTGATTCACGCGACTCGATGCCCAGCCGGAGACGACGTGTGAATCGCTTTTGGAATAAATCAAACTATACTCTCAACTCTTTATCTTACACATTATGTTAGACACGATCATGTAAAACGTGGAAATAAAAATACCTATCTAATCGTTGATATTGCAGTCATTGGAACTATAATATTACTCGACATACTCGCGACCTCTTTTCCGTCAAATCTTTGCCAACTAGTCTATGATCCGGATCGTACGGTTGCCTGCTCCAGGTGCACCTACCGAAATCCCAATTACCACGGTCAATTCTGAGTCAGACTAATGAATAAATATCGTCTTGACTGAAAACGCCAGGGCCTTGTTGTCCATGCCCGGCTACGTCGAGGTGAAAAGTAAGACGGGCGATGTTGACGAGGCAGTTTTGGATACCAAACTGCAGGTCACCGCCTTCAGGGGAAATTCTCAGAGAGAACCACCGCTGCCTTCGATCACGGCGACTATATACTTCTTTTTGATACCACAACCGGGAAGTTAAACTGTGTAAGAATATTCTTGAAATTCAATTGTTGAAATTGTTTGACTTACAATGAGTACTGACAACCAAAAGCAACCGTTGGTATACCGAGCGAGATACAATCCTCAACCAATTTTAATTGCACTGTGCATTGTGCCATACGCGACGGTATGTTAAATCACCAATATTCCAAATACCACTGACAACCGAAATAGTGGAGCGAGAAATGGTATAAATGACGGAAATAATAACAATAACCACGTGGAAATAGTATAAATAATAATAATGCTAATAAGGGTAGGGATGATGAAAATAATGCGATAGAGATGAAAAGTTGCTTCTTTCTGTTTCGAACCAACAATTAACGTTAAATAATCAAATAGTCGAGTCCAAGGTGCTACTGAGCTTACCGCGGGTAACGATAAATGAAGAATTACTCAGAACTTACGTCTTTAGCAATCGATAGGTTATTCAACAAACGGCACGTTTCGCAAAACAAATTCAGAAGGACGCGTTGCTCGGCTGACGATAAGCTGCAGTCTTTTCAAAACATACCTAATACTTACATGGTAAAATGGCGGAGTTCACCAATAAACAAAGTCTATGATATGACGCAGCATCCGAGTCATTGAAAATGTCCTCTAGGTTCCATCATTTTTTCTACGTTATATTTTAATGATCTTTTGTTTCGTTGCATTTCGATCATTTGCTATAATGTGGACATTTATTATTCATCGTCATTTTCTAGCTGTACAAAATCGCTAACTTCACGTCTACGTTTCCATGATTATTAATCCGTTAGATTGTGAACTAGACATAGAGGATAAAATAAAAAATGCAACACAAGGAGGAAAAAAGTCGCAGACTCGATTCAAATAAAAAAAAAGTGACTCATGTATACATGAGTCACAGTGGAGCGTCGACGTCTCCGTTACATCATGAGCGAGACGCGGACGATTAACGTTGAGTACGATATTTTTAAGTTAGAAGACGCAAAATATTTGACGATAACAGTTATCAGACACCCAGGGTCACTTTGACGCCAATTCTCTTCCGATTGTCGTCGCTGTTGGTTAACGTCCGCAATTTCAATGTTTTTGAAGTTCGCGGCTGTAGTGGTACAGTTGTAATTCTGGTAGTGAGTGAGCGAACGTACTCACATACACATGCTAGGTGCATGCGCACGATTTATTCAAATACAAACAAGAAATTGAATTAAATTTAATTGAATTCTACGTTCAGGAAATTATAACAGAAAGCGGCGTTGTACAGTTCTCAGACTCAGGCGATAGGCGAATAAAACGAAATGTTTGATACGGAGATATAAATAAATACATGGGTAAAACTCATTCCCGCGGCTGTTTCTACGCTCCGGAATAACTGACATGAGGGAAACTCGATCTACGACAGTGTGATTTGAAATATTCAAATAAGTATCACGAACGTTCGATAGTAAGATCGTTAAACGTGGTAAGAATGGTGGGAACCTGCACGCGGACGCGCTGCTACCGCATCGCAACCGGCGAGACCGCGTTATTTTTTGTAATATAATTGAACATCAGAAGGTCGAACAATAGGCAAAATTGCCTTACCTTGAAATCAGGCGAAAGGAGATACACACACCGACTCGAAGTTTCAAATTGATGGATAATTACTCTAAACTGTTCAAATTGATTGAACAAAACACGTTAACTCAAGAAAGTTTGAAGGAACGATGGTAGTGAGAATATTGCGAGTATAGAGCCGCTCACGTTGGACCCGCTTCTCCTCATCGTCGGACGAAGTTTGTATTCGCAATAGTATCCACGCCACGCGAATAGTAGTGAGGGAGAGCACGCTGCAAAAAAAAAAAATGTTGGCGAAGTGGCTGGATTACCGCATGGCAGCACAGCGCCACCACACGTTCGCCGCGGCGCGGGCGGGACGTAAGAGTTTTGGCACCCTGTAGATAGGCAAACATGGGCTATTTTTCGCGGCTATGATGATGGCAGTGCTCTTCTTGAACCACCGAGCGCGGAGGCCAGTCCGTCGATAACGAGTGGATGCCCGATAGGTTCTTTTCCAAATAGTTCGACAACGGTGAAGAACTTGTTTTTACGAACAATGGAACTCGGGCCTTTCGACAGCCACTATTAATTTCGGCTCATGTCTTGGTGTCCCGTCATAAAAGACCTATCTGAAAATTACTCGGTCAAACGGCTTCACGTCTGTGTAGGAGCATAGAACTTAGGTTGTTTTGCCGAAACGTTTTCAGATAAGTCTTTTATGGTGTGACACCAAGACATAAGGCAATATGAATAGCGGCCGACGATTTGCAAGACATGTGGAGACGTGGTTCTTCGTAAAATCATTCGGAATATGGCTTCCTATGAAAACACATTCGATATTGATTTTACGATTAGTCACAAATTGATGGCTCCAAGCTTGTGTTATCGGCACATTATATAAGAACAAGGAAAAGTTTTGGTATCTCTCAACGCTGCCTGACAGATTATGGTGTTTGCGATCGGAAGATGATAGATCATAGCTTCACGCGATACTGGCTGTATTTTGCGATTCATCGATTATCACATCAACACCAAATACCTATAAGCATATAGAATGTAAAGTAAAACGTCGAATAGATCAGTGATGCAAGCGTATAACTGAGAAAAGTATGTGCAGGTTGAATTGACTGAATCAGCAAATCCCTATTTGTGTCAATTTGAATATCTTTTGGTCCACCAGAATGTTTCGTTGGTCTAATCAACCGATATTCAGAGTATTTTAATAAAACGAACATTTTGCTAGTCATTTTGCTAGATTCAGTCAAAATTTAACCAAATTTTTTACTCAGTGTATGCAGAGCTATCTCCGAACGATTTTTGGAACATGAATAGTTCACGATACACGTATCTCAATCCATATTATTGAGACTTATTCCCTCAAACTCTTCATCCGGAAATCTACAAATATGAACAGGTCACGACGTCACGTTGCGCGCCACTCATATGATTTTTGAGGAAAGCCTACTTTTTGAAGATGAATTGTTAAATGGAGTTCAAATTTGACAAGCAACCCGAAAGATGAAGAATCTTTCGAAAAGTTGAGGGCTGCAATAGTGATGATAGAAAATGACAAATAGTCTGGAACACTACCATAGAAGTAGTTGGAAATCTTTATTCGCCGGAGTGAATTCTTATCAAGATTACGATACTGTGAAAATACGTATCCGCACCCGTCGCAGCTACGATATCGTGGATTCTAAATTAAATTGCCGATTCTTTTTCAACTGTCATGGCGAAATCGTATTACATTGAATTGCGATTACAAAGAATCTTTCGAATTCATCCAAGTCTTGGCGAGCATGAGCAGATTTTCGTTTGAATAAAGCTTGATGTATAAAAGTTCGAAGATATCCATGTCCTCCATGTCGATCCAATTACAGAGTGTCTTATTCACCCACAAGATAAGTGCATACATGGCATTATTCGTACAAGTAGTCAGAATCTCCCGCATGGAAATATATATATCAGAAATATATCAGGATATGTGAGGAAATGTACAAATTATGTATGAAATATATAAATTATACATAAAAAATATCTTATTATGGCCGCTTCTAGTATATCAAATATTCATATAAATTGAATACATATTATTCAAATATTAATTATATATGTGCGATGTATCAATTGTATATAATGGCCGGCATATGCCGATATTGATAAGCCCCTCCCTCTTGCCTATGGCATTAGCAGTGACAAGCCCCTCTCTCATTCGGACCCGGAGAAAACTCAGTCTGTATGTGTATTTCCATGCGGGTAGCGATAGCAATGACCCACCATAATTCAGTCATCTGTTGAAATCTTTTCTGAAACAATGCTTTACCAACAGGAAAATTAGATAAGCCTTATCGAAATTGGGACAGTGTATTCAAACAAAACGGGCATCTTGCGATCTCGTGACATTTGGACTGACCCGATGAAGTTGACCTCTTCATATCACACCAATATATTCTTTTCACGAATGTGGTAAGTCACGTGACGTAACGCTTTTAGTATATCAAATATTCACATAAATTCAATATATTATTCAAATACTATACTTATACAATACGATGTATTAATTTTATATCTCACAAATATCCATTCACAGATATATAACTACTGCGCACATACACTGTTGGAAATAATCTGTGTAAATGTTAAATTATTTGCGTGTTAAAATTTTTGTGTCAAGTTTAACTATCTTTTTGAGTCGTTTCAACATTCGCGAATTATGTCAATGCATCAAAAAGTGTTAAAGCCAAATGTAACACAAAAGCCGCTCATTTTAACACAAAAATCTCGTTCGCTCCTTAATGGATATGAAAAATGTTAAATTTGTGTTGTTTCGTCAACACAACACACCATTTTATGTAGAAATGTACTACTGACAAATGTTGAAATGATAGTAGAACAAAAATGGCCACCGTCATCGGATTTTGCCTGTTACTACGTGTCGTGCACGGTCTTCTCAACTCGACAATTCGATTTTCTGCGAAAATCTGTGAAAAATGTGCTACGATAACTCAATTTCATTAACTGTACATCTGCAGAAATGATATGAAGGAAAAAGTTGTTTCTTTTATTAAGCGATGGTATAGCGTAGTGGTTAAGGCGTGCGACTCGTAATGCGAACACCGGTGAGCGTCCCGGTTCGAACCCCGGCTAGGATTAGGAATTGCGAAATTTATCACTGCGAACTCGAAATGCGTTTTTCTTCACATGTATGTTTAAATTTGCATTAAAATATCCTTTACTAGTAATATCTAACAGCGTGAGCATCGAAAACAATCTGTTTTTTTTATTTCAATTTTAGTTCCAGCCATTTACTTATGCATTTTCCACGCATATTGAAAGTTGAAACAACATACGATTTCACATTATCGTTCTGTGCAATTAACTCAAAAGTGCAGTGTTAAAATTACAAAACAATACGTTGAATTTGTGTTAATTTTTACAACCATTTCGTTGTGTCAACGCTTGACATTAATGGCTTGTGTCAGATTAACATATTTTTTATAGTGGACCTACTGGGACACGCGAAAAATGTTGAATTTAACACTTTTTTTCTAACAGTGTAATTTGATATATATTGGGCGGTGTAATAATTACCCGCACGAAAAACTATATATCAAAATATATACTAAAAGCGGCCATAATAAAATCATTTTTTAACGTATAATTTATATATCTTATATATAATTTGTACATTTCCCCAAAAACCATTCCCGATATATACATTTCCATGCGGATAGTACACAGTTCTTAGGAATCTTCCACGTCTTGAAATGTGACGAGAATAGGCTATATTTATCAGCGTTCAAATTTCAAAATCCCCATATCGCTATCATCGCCTGCCTATATAAACAGCTCCCGACGAGAGATGATGCTCATTCAGATACTGTCAATCCGACTGTATAAGCATGTCTTCTGCACTGACGCTGCTACTCCTCGGAAATGCCTCCTACTTCTTGGGGTCACTACCTAATTCCTCAATCAGTACGAGCACCGGAATCTCGAGACGGGAAATTAATCGAATTGGACACGCCGATTATAACGGATTCATGTGAGAAGACTGCAGAATTAATTTTCTCTCATTCGTCGAAGCCATCCACTTGTTTTTCTCATTTCTGCTGCATGTTTCGATAACTCTTCAACGTCCGTACTTGCAGATACACACCAGGTGTAGGTGCTCACAAAATCTATACTGCAGCGATCAATTGGAATCAGGCTCGAAAGATCTGCAAGGACGAAGGCGCTGACCTTGCGGTTATCAATTCACCACAGGAGGCTGAGGTCATCGCTTCAATCTTCGCGGAATTAAGGCCTGATGAAGCTGCTTATAATCTTAATACTGTCTGGATCGGTAACTTTATCTCCTTCGAGTCTGGAGGAATCTGGAACACTATTCGTGGCCAAACTTTACCGGAGGCAGGATGGGACGATTGGCACGAATCAAAGGTTGACCGCGTATCGCATTGTGGTGGCATGTTCCGTGACGGAAGGCTCAATTGGTGGGGCTGCACGCGGGATTTGGGATTCGTTTGCGAACTTCCATTGTACGACAAAACGTAGGCGAAATTTCCGCTTGTTCCTCCTGATCTGTATCAATTACTGGGTAATTTCAAATTGTGTATT
This sequence comes from Euura saliciscinereae, assembly GCA_018420115.1. Classification (NCBI taxonomy): domain Eukaryota; kingdom Metazoa; phylum Arthropoda; class Insecta; order Hymenoptera; family Tenthredinidae; genus Euura; species Euura saliciscinereae. The sequence continues at coordinate 8,270 of JAFFZH010001709.1, forward strand.
CAGAGCCGTCGTACGAGCCGGATAGGAATGGATAGGAATGGATGAGTCTTTACAAGCTGTTCCGGATGAAGCAATACGCGATTGTTCCCGCAGTACATAAAATACAATTATAAAACTTTGAATAAATTCGTTCCACCTTTACTTATTATGTGCATCGTCGATAATTCCTGGCTATCCGTTTTCCCCACAAACTCCAAAAATGCATTCTTTGTACGTGTAAAATCATACAGGAAAGTTGACTAGATTACATCGATAGAATCATTCTCTTTCTTCTATTTATTTAGTCTTTATCATATAATCGCATTCATGAGCTATGGGAAGCGAAGAAAATTTTTTCCCGTTGGAAAATTATAGGCTCAGACAACTATCAGAACTTGAAAATTTCAACTGTACCTAACTTTTTTATGTGATTGCTGTGTTGGTAAATAGAATTCTCGTGCATTCCTAAGCAAAAATTTTCTTCTCTTGATCAAATTCCCTTTCATTGATTTAAGGTCATGGTATTATCATTTGGTGTTAAATATCTCCACAGATCGTCACAGTATTGATCGGCAGCTGAGCTCAGTAGAATGACAGCCAAAAAATTGCCACTCAAAAAATAGTGGATCAGATCATATTTGAATTTCATCAATCAGGTGCCACGTAATTTATAACCCTGAACCCTTGGAATAGCGAGGCCTGTGGAATGAAATAAAACGTACCTTACATTTCATGATAAATTTCCACACTTTCGACCTCAGCAGCTCACGAAATTAGCGCATGGTTGAGCTTGCTGATGATGAAGATGAATATTTCCCACCGTTGCTGATCCGCGGACCTCGATACACTCGGCTGTTGTTTCTGAGGAACACAGTTATAATTAATATCAATCGAAGCTTTCAGAGTCAAAGCAGCTTGACCCACATAGTCGATAAGCTACGCATTTCAAATGGCTTCCCTCAGTGAGAATCATCCTTACATCGACAATGCGAGTTGAACCACTTTAGGTTCAAACCATTCAGTCAATTCGTCCCCCAAATTGTAGTTTGTCAGTTTCTTATTGCACTTATTAATATACACCCAAAATTGATACACGCATGCGGTATACAATATTGAAACTGTAAAATGAACCGAAAATCAGCAGGAAAGTCGAATTTTTTGGAACACAACTAATATATGTTCATATGTTAATACTCACCATTCAAGAGCCCGTTAGTCGATGTCCGGGTTCTTTCACCGCACTTTTTTGAATCCACACTCACTAATCTCACCGCGAATATCACTCAGTATCTGAACTCTCATTGGTCGAAAACTATAATGACGACATTATTCATTCACCGCTTCACTTATGAACGACACATCGACGACACATGTTGGAAGATTAGGCTATCAAATAATTTCCCCCTATCAATTTTACGGTCATGTAGACAAAAAAAAATAAAAATAAGGAACTTCGTTCACCAGATTGAATGAAACATATTTTCAACAGGCCGGTTAAGGTTCGTTCTATAGAAAAATCTCCCCAGTTTCAGACCGCTGGACCAGATATGGATTTATCCGAACAGTTTTATCCGTGCGTCGATAATATCGCAGGATCTCATATCGTCAGAATTTTTTTTCCATTTACTTTAGAGTACGGAAATATCACTGTTCAAATCATCTCATATTCGCGTGTCTCGATGACTAAAGACAGAGGAAAAGACTGACAGAGCTTTATAACCGGGGGTTAATTTACCTGCGCGCAGCTGCCGACCCGGAGGTCAGGCACCGCGCCAGCGCCGATCTGGAGCTACGCCCGTGACTTGGCTTGTCAATAAGCTCGACACAGCTCAAGCAAGACGCAGACGCGAAGGGTTACATCCCATATTTTCCGATGAAAATCATCATCATCGTCATCCATTATTTTCCCTGAATGAAACTGTGAAAATTAACAAAAAATAAAAGTAGCTTTTTCCAAAATGCCGTGAAAGTATAGAGTGAAACAGTTATTTTTGGAGAGAAAAGAAGGGCTGAGGTGTGATTTTGGACCAGAAAAAGGCCAAAAATGGTCCGACAATGTCGTTTTATGATAGAAAAAGGCAGCAAATCTGTCCTGAAAATGTATTTTCGCCTTTTCAGACGTAAAAAAACGATACACTACGCAACCCTGTGACACACGAGCGCCTAGTTTCAGGCAGCCTAACATACGCCGTGTAACTGATCGACTCTGGTCCCGTTGGGATACGTTTTTCTTGGACACAAGCAACATTCGACAAGTGTGTCCAATAATTCGTTGAATTGGAAAGAAATTTTTGGACACAGTCTCATCAGACGTACAAACACATTTTTAGAGACTTTTTACACTGTCCGACGATTTTGGACACAAGATTTTTTTTGTTTCAACTTTTGTGTTTCAATTTCTTCGGAACTAAGATCCAGTATTCCATTCTCTTCCCTTTCGGACTCGAGAAATAAAGAATTCGATCTTGTCCTTTTTGCTTCCGACTGAAATTTCAAGGATCTTGATGTACGAAATCAGAAAACAAAAGATTTTTCGCTGTGCCAATTACTTGGGAATCGATTCAGCCAGGAGATTCAATAACCACTGGTTTCGAAGCTAATCACCTATACCACGATAACTCAGACCAATAATAACGTTCCAAACAGTTATTCCCTATTTCGAAGACTAAATCATCGTTTTTGAAAAAACGCCACAATCGATGATCAGTATCTACATCATCTGTTCCACGTCAGTTGAAGTTATCAGGCAGTTATTGGGTCGTTAACGAATAACTGAAATTGAAAAAAAAATTGTGGAACAAAAATCTCCATCAACTTTCATAAAACTTCCGTGGGAAAAGAGTAGGAATAAAAATGCATCGCTGTGCAGTACTGCAGTCAGCGTCGGCCTTCATGCACTTCTTATCTCGAAGTTGATTGTATTATCATTTTTGGCGATCTCCTCAATTACGGTAATCTGGATATTGTTCAAACGGCCTGCCCCCCTGCATATAAACCGCTCGATCAAACCATACCGCATTTGATCAGTTAGTCGATCCATTTGCTGAACAAAAATGTCTGCGGCTCCGAGGCCGCTCACGTGGGTCGCTCTTTGGCTCACTTACTTCCTGGACTCCTCGCTGAATTGTTCGATCGACGTGGCGAACAAATTAGGCCCAAGAATCGACCGATTTGCGACTGACTTTCGAGTAAGACATCATGAATACGAGTAAGACAATCGCATGATTATTTTCCGTTAACAGTCCTACACACATGTCCCGGTACGTCGACCATGTCGATTTTCTTCTATCAGATACCTTGTGGGCATCGGTGGCTACAAATTACATTCTTCGACGACCACATGGACAGAGGCTCGGAAAATTTGTAAAAAGGAAGGTGGCGACCTCATCGTCATCAATTCGCGAGAGGAAGCCGATTACATTGGCGATCTCATCGCCAAATCTAAATTAAAAAACCGGTCTTACCTCCTCGACAATATCTGGATCGGTACTTTCATCCCGTCCAAGGACCAAGGAGAGTGGCAAACAATCTTTGGCGATTCATTAGACGAGGTGGGATACAACGATTGGCAAGAAGAACCCGATGATGATGTGTACGGAAGGTGTGGCAGCGCCTCAACCCGCGACGGACAACTTACTTGGTCGGAATGCGAAGACGATCTTGGATTCGTTTGCGAATTACCATACGTTGCACCGTGAGTGAAATTTGCAGGGTTATCACTTTCCTCGTATCTCTTCAGTCATTAAACGTCAGGCATAGTCGTGTACATCATTTTCAGTATGTGCACATCGGCCTTTTGTTGCAAATTATCGTCAATGATTACGATTCTCGACGCAAGCGTGGTCAGAGGTGGAAATTGATGATGAGAATCACGACTATAGTGAAAATTTCGATTGAAAAAACTGACTAGGATATGGAAGGATGATCCGGGAATCGAACCCGGGTCCACAGATTCGTAGCCGGGGACTTGGACCACTAGACCAACGTGCTCGTCCACGGATCACGTCAATTCTTCCCATGATATCACTACCATCAGTATGATGTATAATTTATATAAGTATTCGCAGTAACTCTTTCACGTCTGTATTTTTGATAGAATTTCTTACAAAATTCACACTTCGCCGACGAATTGGGACGACGCGCGCAAGATATGCAGGAACGAAGGTGGCGAACTTGCCATAATCAATTCAGACGCCGAAGCGCAAACCATTTCTGGACTAATCGAACAACTGAAATACTCTCGCAGAGCAAAACCTTACAATCCTTTCAATATGTGGATCGGTGTTCTTAGTCCATCCCGTGGTCAAGGGAGCTGGCAAACTATTTACGGTGATTCATTGGCGGAGGCTGGGTACGATAAATGGGACGAAAACTACGACGGCGATGCACATGGAAGTTGTGGTTGCATCGTCAGCAACGGACGAATCACTTGGACGGAATGCTGGCTAGCTTTGGGATTCGTTTGTGAAGGACCGTACAATAATACGTAAATGTTACGGAATATTTATGCAATTGGCTGGATGCACCGTTTCGGGCCACCTTATAGTAGTTCTCTCTCTGGCCATCAATGGCAAAATTGATTTGTAACCAATGAAGTGTTGAAAAACTGTATCCAAGACTTTATCATAGTCATTTTCGTATCAGTAATTGAATAATTTGATGAATCATGAGCACCGGAGATATAAGTAGTCAACTGATTAACTAAAAACTGGCCACAAATGGTGGGGTGGCCCAAAACGGTGCTTTTAGCCTATACTTTTACCAAAATATTTCAAGATATTTCAGGTGACCTTAGCTGATTTTGATTTCCATTCATATTGAAGTGCTTTTGTACGATTTTGACCGATACCAAACTAAGCTGTCTAGCTGATTTGATGAAATTAAAAAATTCGCAACCATCATTGAAACTGCACATTGTGATCGAGTTGTTTTCGTAATCATATCAATGAATGCGAAGCATTCGAATCAATGTCCTTTCATTCGTAATTCAAGTCGATAAGTCTGCTGTGTAACAAACTTCGTGATACTAGTTTATTCCCATTCGTTTATTGGTGTTTGAAAACTCAAGTAGGGAATGCTAACATTTCTGGAGTCTGATAGTGCAGCACACTGCATTTAATTTTCATTGATACGAAGTCCGATTTAATTACTCTGACTTTGAAGGATAATATTTAAAATTGACCTGATCAATTCCAATTTTTTTGTTCATTATGGAAAGGTATTCGATGGATGAAGAAGATACTGAGATCGGACATGCTGTCTATCAAGGACCTGGAGCTCAGTAATGTACAGCATATTCAGTTATCCTAGTAATAAATACTATGTACGTACCGACGTGGTTTCACGAAGCACAATTATAGTTTTTAGCTGTAATTATTCATGTGAATCTTTTTGTTTCGAAATTGAGATATAATCGTACGGGGTTTACATGGAAAAGCGTTTTTAGAAAGTGTCAAAATTTTATGATTTATTTTGTATGAAAAAGATTAAATAAAAACTTGGAAGATTCTACATAAAAAATCTGCTGGCATGTTATTTTATTTTATTTTCTTCTTTAATTGTCATCAAATGATGCCTTGTACTCGTACTATTACATATTATAGATATAATTATACTCTAACCCTAAAGTTTTAATATTAAAGTCTTATGAATATACGGTATATATTTAGTGAAAATTATAAAGTATAAATTGTACATTTAATTACAGAATACGCAGGCCTCAATCTACTGTATAGAATCATTAACGCATGGGGGGGTGGCGAGTGGGGGTAAAAAATGTCCTGACCACGTAATTTTATGCCAGAAAAAGGCAAACGATGGCATGACCGTGATTTTTGTTTGCCCTTAGACGAAAAATCGTTCACCGAATTCATTGTCAATTTTTGTTTTACATTTTTTCAAGTTTCTACTCTTAGAATTCGGGAACGATTTTATCGAGTTTTATCATACTTCACAGATTTTTATTAATCATTGCATGAGGAATGATAATTTTTCATGCATTCGATCAAAACTGAAAGAGTGAATTTTTAAGTCCCCGCGTAGAAAAATGTTGTGTGGCCAATATATGGCGCGTATATGGGATCTTGCAATTGCACATATATTGGCAATATATGACGATTATATTTCCCATATATGGGTACACTACTGCTAAGGCGCAATAGTCACTATTCATGCAATATACGGGCAATACTGTGTGGCAACTATATGGCCAATATATCTATGGACTTGAAAGAAAACTTTATTTTTAATCATATTGTTATTGTTAATAAAAATGAAATATAATATAAACCAATCATCCATTTACAAATCTTCAGATATATACCTATCTATATATATATGTACATATACTTGTGCAGTTCAACCTAATTTGAACATTCGAATATCGATAGATTTTCCAGATTATATTTTATTTTTATTAACAATAATAATGTGAACAATAATGAAGTTTCCATTCAAGTATAAAGATATATTGGCCATATAGTTGCCACACAGTATTACCCGTATATTGCATGAATAGTGACTATTGCGCCTTAGCAGTCGTGTACCCATATATGGGAAATATAATCGTTATATATTGCCAATATATGTGCAATTGCAAGATCCCATATACGCGCCATATATTGGCCACACAACATTTTTCTACGCGGGTCATGAAATGATATGGATATTGGCGATAATTAAAAATAAACTGACACTGTAATTACATTATGATACTCATCATCGTAATCAGTTGCAGATATCTAAGAAATTGCGGATTTTTTGATTTTACTGTAAAAAAAATCTTTGGCTACTTGTCGAAATACTTTTTGCTCCTTAAGATCAAATATTTATTATATGAAAGTAAGTAAATATATATTTCCTCGAAGAAATGTTCATAATTGTAGATCTTGAAATCTTGTATGTGTTACTATGACACCAATGAAGGACATTCTGAAAGGGAGAAATAAAAAATGAAATCGATAATTCATATTTCTCCGTTTAAAAAAAAAAATTTTTATGAAGATATAATATTGGATACTCACTGCATACGGAACAATTCTTTTCGTCAGATCCATCGCCACATCCGTCCCTCCCACTGCATGTAATTGCGTCCGATCTACAGCGTCCGTTATCGCACCGGAAGGGACAAAGTCGTGGTGCAATACGACCGCGATTTCGAGTCCTGCACGCTCCACGGGGCTCGTCACTACCGTCTCGACACATCACCATTGCGTTGCAGAATTCATAGGCGGGTAGACATTGCCCGTTATTGCACCTGAAGGCACCCTTCGGACACTCTAAGCACGTGCGAAAAGAAATTTGTAACAAATTTCACATTTTTTATTGCTTCATTTTGGTAAAAATTGTTGATATCCTCACAGCAGAAATTTGCTGACAGGTCGTCGGTATGATACCTTTAAAACCTTTAATGATATCACGAAGAGGAATATTGGAAATGCAAAAAAAAACGACCGCCAAGTACATAAACAGGGTGGATTTCCTACGACTGCAACAGTTCTGATACAAATCCAACTGTCTGAAGGCTAATTTCTCGATTCTAGCCAACTGCCCTGTACATTAATTTTTTTATTCCATCAGTCACCGAATGAAGAAACTCATCAACAGTCCATATTGTGAAATGGGGAGACTATGCGAAGTACTGGGATCCCTTGGCAACCTTGCATCGCAAGAAAGTCAGACTTTTCCGTATGAAGATGTGAAAACCTCAATCCAAGAGCATTAACTTTCTTGGCGGGCACAAAATTTCAAATGATATACCGCGGCGAAAATATTT
>JAFFZH010001713.1:0-12223 GCA_018420115.1 Euura saliciscinereae
AATTTGTAATTGGTAATGGATTTAGGTTCAATTACGAATTAAAAATGTAATTGGTATTGGATTTTTTATCCAATTACAAATTACAATTGTAATTTGTAATTTGTATTTAATTAATTACAAATTCGCCCAACTCTGATGACATCCGCAAATCCCCGCAAATGAGACAAGATTGATACTATTCGTAAAGAATCAATCTATCAGCTCCCAAAAGATTCAGCGTAAGATCTCGCAAAGCAAAAAAGATGCACACCATTTGAATTTTTTTTTTCAACAAAAATGTCATTTTAGTTCACGAGCTATATCTTCTGATTGGTCGAAGATAATTGATTTTTTTTTACGAAAATGAATATCTTTCAATAGTCTAAAGAAACATATATGATTGTAGTGCTATTATACCTCGTACCTGGTTGTATTTAACGGAGAAAAAACTCGGTCATCATGGAACTTTGTGATTAATTCTTGTGTTGTAAAAACACTAACTTTGACGGTATTTCACAAGGCTTCAGATCAGAAATTTCAATGTTACGATATTCGTTTCCTTCTAGTAGAAGTCTTTCGAATGAGTAAAAAAAGTTACAGAAAAATTGAACGATTTTTTTTTTTTCAATTATTCGCGCGTTTAAGGTCGATTCCGCCCACTGTGTGTCGTCAATAGCATGTGAGGCCAGGGTGTCCAACAGGGACTCCCAGAGCCAAATTCACTCCCGCCAGGTATACGTGCGCTCCCAAGCTTATTACCCGTTCAATTAGAAAGGATTGATACCTGACCACCCGGCACTACCTGGATTGAACGGGGGGTCGCATAGAACAATGGGTTCTTAGAATAATTTACCTGGTCAGATATAAACATTTCTTTGTGTAATTGTAATAACTTCGCTAGTTTTAGATTCGCATTAAAAACTCGCTTTTGCTTTGCAAAATGCTCTGACGTAGATGAATTTTGAAAAGCGGTTGTAGACAAAACACACGGATACAGTAACCTTTTAGGCCTCTACAAGAGATTGCTCTCGTGTTTTGCCTCTAGTTATTTATGTGAATCGATGTTTCCCTCGATGGAACACGTAAAATCGAGGCTCCGATCAAGACTAACCAACGAAAATCTGGAACATTTGTTGAGGATTTCTACCAGCTCTTACGTGCCCAATTTTCAGGCCTTATATTAGCAGAAGACGCCCGAGCGGCGAGCACAAACATCGCACTGATGCTTTTGGATTGCAAAACCAGCCCTTCTTATTTCAGCCACCAATATTTTGTCATAAGAACGTATCGCCAGTGATCCAAGACATGTCCCATATTCCTATGCCCATTTGCTCATGCCTATTGTCCGTTATAATAGGATCGACAGACCTTTCCTCAACCCAGGTAACAAGCTTACCTGACCCGCCCAATTATGTACTCCGGCTTCCGGGCCTTGAGCTCCCAAAATGGCCGATGTTAGACACCCTGGCCTTAGCTGCTAGTAGTGACTACGTTATGTTCGTAGTGAGATCCATGAATTGTATAATTGTTGCACCTCTGTGAATAATATAATCCAATTTTCACGTTTTCAGATATGCCCCGTCGTCGCATGCGAGACGGGAAGGCTGTGGGCAAGAGGCAGCAGGGGCAGCAGCAGCGCCAGAAAAACTCATGTCACTTTTAGCATAGCATTGAAAATGCTTCCGTTTTCGGGGTACACTGAAAGAAATTTTATTACACTATTTGCTTCATCGCGTACCAAAAAGTACAATAAAATATAGCATTTTAGGGACAAACGAGGTATGATTACGAAAAGTCCAATAGTGAGTACCAAAATGCGGAGTTAATATCTTCTATTGCAATAACTCCGAAGAATGTTGGACTTTTACCTAAGAATAATAACGGTATTTCTAAGTCTCTATATCGACGGGTCCTAAGGAAACAGACGTAACTGAGCGGGCAGTCTAGAACGGACGTAACTCGCTGGGCCGGCTAGAACGGACGTAACTCGCCGTGCAGGATAGAACAGACGTAACTCAGAGAATTCTATTGTAATTCTTTTGTTATTTCCTGAGTTACGTCTGTTCTATCCTGCACGGCGAGTTACGTTCGTTCTAGCCGGCCCAGCGAGTTACGTCCGTTCTAGACTGCCCGCTGAGTTACGTCTGTTTCCTTAGGACCCGTCGATATCATAATTTGCTATAGACTGGACTACCAAAAATTACAATAGTGCTTTACAAATAGCGAGAAAGGATGTTTCATCTTTCGGTCAACTTATAACAATCTTTCTGAGCTCGAATAACTAAAATTACAATAGTTCTTTGCAACGGGTGAAATATGATATTGCGGGGTTTGGTATTGGGGCATTGCAATCTCTCTTAACCACTATTCTGAAAATGTGAGTCACGCCGCGGCGTCCACGAGTCGTCGGAAGGCCGTAGTCCGCAGGACGCATCACTTTGAAATACATAGTTCAGAGAAAGAAAAACAGAAAACTTACGTATCTAGATAATTGATCACGTAACAAAAACGTCATACAAAGTTGTCTTTTGGACCGACCGTTTAGGTGCTAAGGCCTGCCAAAGTTCAAAAATGCAGATGCAGGAATCTTGAGGGTCATGCGGGTTCCATTCCCGGGGCGCATGATGATTTTTCTCATCAGAATTTCAGGTCTCCTGAACTAACAAAAGGAGTAACTTGAGGTGGACACGCCGATTTGAATGAAAATTCAGCCATAGGTAGTCTTAGTGTAGCCTTAGTGTACTGATCTAAGCGCTCTATGACATTCGGGCCGTAGGGGCCCTGGGGTCGAGCGGAAAAATGGAAAACCTTGTCTCTTCAAATTTATGAGTAACACATTCAATACATGAAAACAGACCCAAACACTCGCCCAAACAGGAATAAATGAATTGAAGAAAGAAAAAGAAAGTGAAAGGCAATAATACCAGAGGTGGGTACTATTTCAATAAAAACCAATTCAAAATAGTATTTGAAATAGTTTTTCCAATGAAATAGTATTTAAATAATCAAATATTTGCAAGCGTTTGGAATAATTATGGACGCACAATTTTATTTGTAACACAGTTCGTGAAATAATATTTGAGAGATGAATGAATTATTTATTTGTGAAATAAATTTATTTGACGAAATTATTTAAATCCTCCGAAATAAATTGATGATTTCAAATACTATTTGAAATACTATTTGAAATAATCAAAGTATTTAATGGGACACTAAATGCGAAAATATTTACTATTTCAAATACTATTTTACCCACCTCTGAATAATACTCATCCGTTGCGAGTTTGTGCAGGTGCATACATGCATTCACCTTCGGTTCCGTGAATTAATGTAGGTAAGCGTCATCGTGCCGAGGATTAACTCATAGAATGCCAAATATTTATCGGGAAAATAGTGTACCTGTGGATTCCACAAATAGCTATTGTCTTTATCCTCCCTGAGTCTCGCAGGTGGTCAAAACTTGATTACCTGCACGTTGTGAAAATACGAAAGGCCGGGTTCTGCATAATTCTGCACCTGTCCTCAACAGGATACCCGCCATCTGAGAACTCGAATAATGAAGCATCTAATACAGGGAATCCCAGGTCAAGTAATATTATTCTTTTTCGAGGAATTTTCGAAGAGCACTGAAAATAATGAGCAGCATCGGAAACGGCTGAAATGTCGATTCGAGAATTATACTGAAATATTCTGTAGTCTACTATCACTGACAAGAACTCTATGTATGTTCTAAAGCAAGAGGACTCAAAGGTATATCTATCATTCTCAGTTATCAAAAGACTGAGGAGATTAGTGAGCGTTAAGAGCCCGAAATCATGTTCTATTCCAATTGTGATTCGGAAAATAATAAATAACGATACGGAGATCAATGAATTAGGTTTCGATCATCTGCACCTTTATTTTGAACATTTCTTCATGTCAATAATGATCAAATCGTATCTTCAACCCGAAGATGAAATTTTTTGCGATAACTGACTTTCTTAACGATTGAGAAGTTTGTCATAAAATTTGTTCAAAAAATGCATCTTAAACTGTGAAATGTACACTTATATCCGATGCTTTCTACATATTGAAGCTCAAACTTCTAACTCCTTTACACCGGCATCCCGTGAAGAACTTTACGGCCAAAACGCAAAGTATAATAACAAGAAAATAGTAGAGATAACGAAAAGATGGACGTAGAACTCGTCAACTCGTTATTCAACTGATATCTTTACGAAGGGGAAACAACCATCTCCTTTAACCCTTTATTCCTAACTTTTAAGCAATCGCGAATCGTGGAATGTAATTAAACCCTAGCTGCGGACGAGCGCTTTATGCGTTCATGCGGCTATTGCCATCCGGGGTTCATTATAGATTTTATTTCATTTCAGTCTAGAGTGACATAATTACATTCATACATATTGCTGTCAAACTCCTATGTAGTTGGGGTAGACCGGGGTCAGTTGTGACAGTTTGCGGTTTTGCCTTCACTAAGCTCAAACTACAAAGATCGCATAAATGTTTCAAGTACCATAGGAAAAAGCATCCAATTGCTGACAAAATGACGCTCAGTAGGACTTCCTAGCATCAATAGAAAAAAGGTACAAGCCCGACAAAAAAAAAATGGAAAAATGTCACAAGTGACCCCGGGTCTGGGGCAGTTGCGACAGTGAATGGGGTCAGTTGTAACACAAGGTTTTCACACAAAATCCAATTAATAATCACGACTGCGACATTCATTGAGGTCATTCTAATTCGGGACCACTCTTTGAACGAAGACATGTCGTTCGAAAATGGTGTGGAGGGATATTTTCCAGGTGTTCGCGTTTATAACCTCGTCATTAGCTTTTTCATAGGTTAAACAATTATCACGGACTCGTTGTATTTTTTTCTACTCTTCCGAGGCATTCTAACATGGAGGTACTAAAACAAACATTTTCGTATCAAGTAAGCTGAAATGTTACAGTATCTATCCTATATCAAAATGTTATAACTGATCCCTGTCACAACTGACCCCAAACGGTTTTCTTAGCTTTTATGTGAAAATTTCGTTCATTTTCTCAATCCAAAGACTCGGGAAACCGTCAGAGCAGATCCAGAAATGTTCAAGGAAACGTATGGATGAAGAATATTCGATGTATATACCTTCGAAATCTAGATATCACTGTTCAACTGGAATCGTAAAAACTAACTTTGTGCCCAAAAATAACAATGCACCCCTCGCAATGCGTCCATTTCACGCGGTGGAGGCTGGCATGTGGATAGGCATTTCCGGACTGACTATATGCAAGATATACTGTAGGGACATAAACATACTTACTTTACTTTGAGAGATATTTGCGATGTAACAACTGACCCCTGTCACTACTGACCCCGGTCTACCCTATGTATGAATATTAATTCTCAAATTTCAAATCCAGAAAAATCATAAAGGAATCTACGGTGGCATCAAGATCGCGGTCGGCAGTCATTGAGCCCCCCTATCAATGCTAGGTCCCTGAGTGGGAGGAGGGATGCAGCGAATCGGAGGACGTGGAATGAACCCTTCTGGCCCAACAAATAGTAGGGATTGGCTGAGACATGCAATTGTTTGGATCTGTTTTCGCATATAAAACAGGAAACACGCTTCAGTCTCTTCAGTCAGTCGCAAATCTTGGATACCTACATCATCATTAGCGGTGAAGTAGTGTAGCATCAAGTTTCGAATATAAAGACAGTGAGGTTCCGTTCCGGCGGCGCGACCGGGCGGACGTGTTCCATGTTTTGTCACAGTTGAATTTGTTATTTATCTTAGAATAAGTAAGTTATACACTGAAATTTCATCCGAGTTAAACACCTAGTGATCTCCCGAACCCTTTTAAGGCTCGATGGCTAAAATTCACCTGAGGATTGCAGTAGCAAAACTGGATTTAGATTAGAATGCCGCCTACATCCACCATTGAGACAGAAACGTGGTCAAGTTAACTAATTTTCGACGGGATGAATACACCTTCAATTGTTGCGTTTCAGCAATTTAGAAATTAAAAAATTAAATCCTAGGAGTAAATAAATTAACATAAAACTAAACGCGAACCTATTATAGTATTGGAAAAATAAGATAAGTAATAGTTAAAATAATAATAAATAAATAAATAAACAATCAATTAAATAAAACTTAGGAGAGAAAAAAAATAAATTTAACCAAATTGAAAGTGAAAATTGAGAAATGTCAATTAAGTAATTCCTTGATAAGAAGTGTATAAAAATTTGTGTTGTTTTGCGGTTCGTCCTAGAAAGCTCAAGTCGTGAACTCCTCTTGGGCCGAAGAGGAGTATTTCGGAAGAGCATAATCTATAACTCGGGAGTCTTCTTGGCTCTCTGTTGTTTCAGAGAAACCTTGAGGTCTCAGAGTCAAGTTTCAATAGGTAGTGTGTATCGTGTCGTCAAGCCAATATCTATAACCAAAATATTGTCCATCCAAGTCGATTCATAGTCCTCTTAACTTGAAAATCAGAATAGATCTCAACATCGTATTAGTTCTCGGCAATAATGTAGATGGCTCGTTTCGTCCATGAGAGAGAAGGCCGAAGGAAAGAAGGGAGAAGAGACGTCTTAGTACCCCAATGAGATTCGAGGAGTAGAAGAAGGAAGAACTACAATCAGGAAGTAAGAGTGCAGAGACGGAGCCAGAGAAACCTGGGAAAGACTTGTCGGCCGGAAATAATAAAAATCTGAACACCTAAAACAGCGTGCTCCCTCCTCACCACACCCTAAAATTGTCTCATATAAACCGAATGTGAAAATGAACATCGAAACCCAGTGCGATTTCAGACTTGCTAATTTATTCGGAACTTACAAACAACCGAAATATATCCGTAGTGTGGATTCCAGCACACGTAGGCATACAGGAACGGCTCTGCAACGTCGGACCAGAAATTAGTGTTACCAACATATCTCAAGAACGTCGGTTTGTTGTCGCATCAAACCATTTGCAACAATCGAAGGCGACCATAAAATTCCCGGATTTATCTCAATCTTAAATAAGGAGTACTTGCAAGAAACTCAGAAAAGAGTAAAAAGAGTGCCAAGTGCTCTAAATTTACCAAGAATCATTTTACCAGGAGAGTTATTTGGGAGAGTTTATTTGGGACATCGGCTCACGCCGGATACCTGTTGGAAAGGAAAAAAAAATGTATTCGATTACGATATCGAGAGGTGCCAGTATTAACAAAGACAATTCATACCATTCAATACCTTCGGCTTGTTTAGGGCTATCGATACCGGTATTGTACGATACTTCCACTATGATAGACAGAAAACATTTCTTTTACACCTACTCCGAGATTACGTTCTAAACAGATCCGAACCCAATAATTTTCATTCACCTACCCACTCGATAAACAAAGACCCTGAGACTGTCTTCATTCAATCCTAACAATTGATCGACGAAGAAACTACCGAAAATGGCAACGTCTAGTGTCGAAGACTTTTTATCCGGTCCTTTGGTCACTTGGTTCACAAGCTGTCTGGAGGAGCAGGACGCCGTTGTCAGCTACGAAGATCTAGTAGACGGCGTCGTACTCCACGACGTCTTCTTACAGATAAATCCTGAACCGCTGCACGACGGGGTCGTACCAAGCGCAGGAAGCCCTGCTCTGAGAACACAGAACTTGACCGTCGTTATAGGAAACATTAGACAATTTTACGAGGAGGAATTGGGTCAAGTCGTGCTTGTCTTACCTGACGTAATAAAACTCGGAAAAAAACCTGAAATTTCAGTCGGAGAAATAAAATTACTCTTGCTGTTGCTTTTGGGATGCGCCGTTCAGTGTCCAAACAAGGAAAGATTCATCACTAAGATCAAGGACATGGCTGTGGACGTGCAATTGGCGATTGTAGATTGCATAAAACAGGTCACAGATGATCAGAGTATCGTGATAACTCAGGAATCAATGGAGAACGTGAATATGGGTGTTTTATTCAATCAAATTAAGAGATTGGTGCACGAACGAGACTCGTTTTACGAGAAATGGAAAGGTTCGTCGAGTACGGAAAACCCAGATAACAACGAGTCTGCCATAAGCGGCGTTGAAATTGACGAAATAAACAAACTCAGTCAAGCAAAGAGCATCGTGAAATCGGACAGAGGGAACAATCACCATCACGCAGTTGAATTAGCTGATTGGAAGTCTAAGGTCCGAAAACAGCGCCAGGAACTGGAGGAAAAAACTGAGGCCTTGCTAGAGTGCAAGGAAGAAATGGAGCACACTAAAACCGCACTCGTCAAACTCAGGGAAGAGAATCAAGAGCTCATGCACGAAGCACGCACGGCGAAATCTTACAGAGATGAGTTGGATGCGGTGATTGAACGAGCCGAGCGAGCGGATAGACTCGAAATTGAGGTGGCACGGTACAAGGAGAAGCTGGCAGACATTGAATTCTACAAAACACGTCTGGAGGAAATACGCGAAGATAATAGAGTGTTGATGGAGACTCGGGAAATGCTGGAGGAACAGTTAACGACGACGAGAAGGCGGTCTGACAAAGTACCGGAACTTGAGTCGGAGATAATAAAGTATAAGCAGCTTCTGAACGACGCGACATTGGAAAGAGAAGCTGACAAAGAAAGATATCAAGAGATATGCGAAGAAAACGCACAGCTCAGATGTATAAAGAAGGGGAATTTGAATGAAACCGCAATATCACCGTCTATGAGTGACTCTGAAGAGCCAGCCACAGCAGACAACAGCTTGTCGGAACAGCTGACGAACAATGCACAAACGAGAGCGCTGAAATTGGAGCTTGAAAATCGGCGTTTAGTTACGCTTATCGATTCCCTCCAGGAAAATTCATTTCATGAAAGTTCAACGAGAGTTTTGGAGCTGGAAAAAGACAAAAAGAAGTTGTCGTTGAAGATCAGTTCACTCAACGACAACTCGGAGAGATTGTCTCAACAGAATGCGGATCTGGAAAGAATATGCAGAGATGCTCTTGAAGAGAATAAAAAACTTCAGGACTCGTTGAACAATAAACGAGCCGTTTTCGACAAACAACAATTAGAGAATCAGTCGCAGTCGTCTAAGATCACAGACTTGGAAAGGAGTCACGATTTGGCGATAAAAGAGAAGCAACGCGTTCAATCGCTTCAAGAAAGCGCGCAGCGGCGAGCCGATGATTTGGAAAGATCGCTTGACTTGGCCAACCAGAAATTAGAGGACATGAAAAATGTTGAAAGCAAGCTTTCCGAAACGATGCTCAAATGCACCGAGTTGGAAACAAAACTCGTCAACGTGGAGAAGGAGAAGGAGAATGCGCAGCGTGATGTCAACAAATATCGACTGACTATCGAAGACAAAGACATCGCGTTGGACAAAGCTGCGAACGAGATAGAAATCGCTAATAATACGGTACAGCAACTCAAGCAGGAAGTTGCAGAGTATAATTCGCAAATTTCTAGACTGCGGGACATCGAGAGATCCAGCAAAGAGTTGGACTCGAGAGCTGCGATAGACAGAGAGACGCTAGAGGCTTTGCAGTCGGATCTAGTTGCAGAAAAATTAAACACACAGCATTTATCTACAGTATTAGAAAAGTTCGGAGTGAATATCAACATGCTGTTATCGTTGCCGACAGAAACTATAATAGAAACCATAGCCAAAGTTCCTGAAATTATTGATAACGTTAAAAAGTTCGTATCTATTGAATCCCTGCCTCGCGAGCAGACCTCAGAAGCCGGCGATTCTCCAGCTCCGACTAACATCAACACGATTACCGAACAAAATCGTTTGCAAGACATGGTAGAGGCGCTGGAGCTCGAGACGAAGAAAGTCCGCACTGAGTTAACAGCATCACACGCTACGTCGGACAATCTTTTGGAGGAAAACGCTAAGCTCCAAGTGAACATAACGACCTTGCAGTCTCAGAACACGTCTCTCACAACTCAGCACACCGCGCTGCAATTGGTGAATTCGCAATTGGTGGCTGAAAAGGAAGAGCTGCTGAAGGAACGTGCCTCTCAGCAAAGCATACATGCTCAGTTGGTAAACGACCAAATAGCTCTTCAGATCCTTCACGAAGGACTGAATAACGAGTACGAAAAGCTACTCGTGGAAAGAGAAGTCGTCAAGTCAGCTCTCAGAGATGTGAAAAATGATGCCAGGGCTTTGAGAGAGACTTGCCAGAGTCTGGAGGCCAAAACTAAGGCGCTACAGGCTGAGAGAGAAACCCTTATCAACAATGCAAAGAGCTTGAACAACCTACGAGGGGAACACTCCAAGCTGAAGGATGACTTCAGGAATCTTTTCACAGCGACGGAGAAGCTGAGATCCGAGTATAGAAATTTACAGGAGGATTACAAAAGTAATAAAATCGAAAGTAACCGACTGAGTCTCAAGCAAACGGAAACCAACGGAGAACTTGTTCTAAAAGATGAGAGATGTTCATATCTAGAATTTGAAATGAGCAAGCTGAACCAACGCTGCGAGATGCTGCTGCAGATGAACTCAGGTTTAGACAACGACAGACGATCGTTAATGGACCATGTGAGCCTCCTTTTGAGTCAGTATCACGAACTGTTGACTCATTCTTTGGACGACAAGGAGCACTATCATATGGAAGAGAAATTATTTACAGATAAAGTGAACAATCTCTGCAGACAGAAGGAGAAGCTTGAGGAGAAGATAATGGAACACTATCGAAAACTAGGAAGTTGTTCCACCAAGAAGAAAGGGTTTGGCGCTAGTTTCGTGAGGCGAGTGAGAAAAGCCGGTTCCGAGCTCCTGAGCAAGAATCGGAGATCCTGGGCGGATGACACTAAACAGTTGGACGGAAAACCATACGCGTCTGAATCCGGTGGTAATGATTCTGACGCTAGTAACGATGACATCAGACCGATAAAAGAACAGCAAGGTACCAACGAGATAAGAAGTGATCCACTCTCTTTGGGTTACCCTGGAACTCGGAGAACGGTTTACTACACCGACGAAATTCCTAGTAGTACAACGACAATGGATGACCAGGATATTCCCGCACCGGCACAGAAGCTGGAGGGTGGAGATGAGGGAAGCCGGAGTCAAATTGACTCTAATACGAACCCAGAAGCGGATGCACAAGGTGGCATAAAACACCCGGTTTTAATATACAACAAAGTGTCAGCGGTGATAAACGAATCGAGAAACATTTCTGCTGCGGAGAAAGAGGTTCTCGCAGATAACAATGAGACCGTGGTAGAGAGATCATCGGAAAAGGACCCAAAAGCTGGTTCGGTTTGGTACGAGTACGGATGCGTTTAGCTTAATGAACCGAGACATCTTTAAACTAAGTTAGAATTACGTTAAGAGTACAAATTGTAAATATTAGCGCTTATCTAACGATTGCTTCCTAGCACCATGGGGGCCAACCTGTGCATCCGTTGCACATTTTGCACCGGCCAGGTAGGCTTGTGCATCCGATCCTATTACCCAGCCAATCAAAAGGGATTAGGACTCGGCGGCCCGGGACTACCTAGAGCGCGCCTGGGTCGCTTAGAACAATAGCTTCTTGGAATTCATTACCTGCTTACGAATATTCTCCTTTGTTGGATAACTTCGCTAGCTTCGGATTCTAATTGAAGGCTATGAAAATACTTCTTCGATTCCGGGCTACGATCAAAAGCTATTGAAAAACTTCTTCAAAATAACAGACCATTTCCCGACCCAGGTAACAAGCTTAACTCCCCCATCCAATTATGTGCATCGCCCCGGGGGCCTTGTGCAGCGAAAATTCTCAACTTGGGCACCCTGGTCCTAGCATATTCTAAATAGCCCGGTTTTGTTCAGGCAACATATCCTAATTTTATCGTTCTTAATTGACGGAGGTAGATTTAAGAATAATAATGGAAGACTATCGTCTATGACCAGGGTGTCCAACATCGGCCATTTTGGGAGCTCAAGGCCCGGAAGCCGGAGTATATAATTGGGCGGGTCAGGTGAGCTTGTTACCTGGGTTGAGGAAAGGTCTGTCGATCCTATTATAACAGACAATAGGCATGAGCAAATGGGCATAGGAATATGGGACACGTCTTGGATAACTGGCGATACGTTCTTATGACAAAATATTGGTGTCTCTAAAAAGAGCTGATTGTTTTTAGCGCTAAGAAGGGCTGGTTTTGCAATCCAAAAGCATCAGTGCGATGTTTGTGCTCGCCGCTCGGACTTCTTCTGCTAAGGCCTGAAAATTGGGCGCGTAAGAGCTGGTAGAAATCCTCAACAAATGTTCCAGATTTTCGTCGGTTAGTCTTGATCGG
>JAFFZH010001715.1:0-20217 GCA_018420115.1 Euura saliciscinereae
CCCTCGGCGTTTTCACAGTCGCGAAACGAATAGATTAGACTCGCCGTTTGACCCGCGTCGACGTCGGAGACTTGCCTGCTTGACCTGCGCGTCTGCTCTTGAACTTTTATACCGAAGAACGTGTGGCCGGATTATTGGAACGATGAATTATTTTATACACGTGGTGTGTACGAGTGCAACGAAAGGGCGAGTGACTGGTGGCTAATTCTTGCACTAAATTGGCCTAAGTTCAAGATTCAAGATTAAAACCGATTGAAACACTTATTTCCAACCGGGAACGCGAACGTCGAGCTTTGAACGTCTCTAAGTTCGCAGCGGTTGAGTCGGTGACCGTGGAAAATATTAAAAATAAATTATTAAAGTGTGCCGGTTATTTGTGAATGTGTCAAGTGTGCAGTTTTCACTTGATTCAGGTATTTATATTTGTTTTGTCGTTTCAATTTATCCAATTTGATTCCCAAACTTCTAGACTGCGTAACCGATGCCTTCAAACGATTGCGTAAAACCACACATTGAATAACTCACGTAGCCTCTGACGGCAAGTCGCGATGATGTTGATTAATCATAATCATTCATGTATTGTGCATGGCTAATTAGCGGGCGAATCGCTACGCATGCTGGTCACCGTCCTACATTCGATGGCACGCACGTCTACGTTACCTGGGTAGGTAATTCGTGCGGTGGATTGATGTTGTACGTCAGTTGTCACCAGATACAGACCTACAGCCATACCTCGGCTCGACGTTACGCAATTTTAACAGCGGCGGGGAGAATTGATGCGCGACGATTTAAAACCATCGGCACATCCTACTTAACAAAGAATATTTTATGATTTATCTGTCTGCCCCGGAGTTGAATGCTTATCTTAAAACACGGCCCCTAATCACCCAATTAATTATTTTTAATTGCGAATCTTTAAAATTATCTTTTCGTTAATGGATTCATAATTAGCCTCTTGTCAAAGTAAAGAGGCTTTCAAAAATTGCATCTCGTTAAAATATAACGGATGCGGTTATATTGTTCTTATGGTGTCAGCATCAGTGCCCTCACTATACGGTCATTGAACACTATGCTCCCAAAGACAAGGATGCTTCGTTCGCACGCTGCTCCCTCACTACATGAAATCACTGCGCGTATTTGATAGCGAGAAAGGCTTCCATCTACCGGCTACTCGCGAGACTCCGCTGAGTCCCGCAGACCTCGCCCCTACTGTACCCAACACAGAGCACGGCGTACCTACAGTACCGGGGATACGTTCGCCCGTAAGAACGCTGAGTATTATCAGTTCATAGGTAAACGAATGGTTCGAAGGATAATCTTGATGAGGCAATAATCGTCGGCAGAAATCTGAGACTGAATAAACCGATAGAATGTTTTTTTTTTATTTTTGTACATTTATTTTTATTGGATAATAATGTCGCGTGTTATCTATATGACATCCACTCACGAGTGTGTATAGAATCACAATTGAAGATTTGGTTAAGCCATTTAGGTGCTGTATCGTAATAGCTGGGGATTATTTCACTCGAGCAATAAATTACATTGTATAGTTATATGTCATATCATTCATCGAGAGACTGTCAATGGTATTCTGAGTATTTTATTTAAAAAATTCCATAGTTTCGCAACTTTCTTACCGTGAGTCGTATGATGCAAATGATTGTTTCTCTTCGTGGCAATTTGCGATATTTTCCAGCGTTGCTAAAATTTTCAACTTTAATTGCTAAAATTTACTGAAATCTGGAAGAATGTCGTGGTTACGTAGAAACAGATTAATCGATACAGATATGGGAGGCCAAAATTTCACGCATAAGCGATCGCGATTTTTTTTTTACGGACTAAAGATGTAATTCTGTCGATGATGAGACAAGCGACGAACTCAATGTTTCAGGGCGATCGAGAACACAGATAATTTTTTCAGTGCAAAAGTAGCTGACGCTGAAGTATCGTGACTGATAAAAATTATCCTAGGCCTACAATGAATTTGTGGATTGCCATGATAAGATATTTCCTTGCGGTCCGATTGTAGTTTGTTCTCATTCGAAGAAACAAATAATTGATTAGTTTTAAATAAATAAATAACTGTTTCTAATCTGATATGAAATCGTCAGTTTTATCTTGACGTCAATTCATATAATAGCGAGAATTTTTTGCTGGTCGCCTATAACCAGGCACAACAAATACTGATTGAGTCCTGTACAATTGACCTGCTGCACCAAAAAACTTATGATCAGATCAGATAAAATAATAAATTCCGTTGATGAATAGCATTTTGTCTTCTCTATCGAATTGTCTTGTCTGAACCAAATAAGTGAGGTGAATTTGGACCGTGACCTTGACCTATTGCAAGTTGAATATATTCGATTTGAATACTAGAATACGTCGTTATAATTAAATAATAATTATTCACTATTCCTGAGTGGAAGCTTAATTTCATTTCATTGGCAATACATGTTTATTACTCAGCAGCGATTTTATTGAATGGTAGACGATGAATTGTATTCGGCAGACTCAACGGTAATTTCGTTGTATTGATAATACGCGGAATATTGCAATCATTTTCAAAGTTTTCATTTCCAATCACTTTCAAGTCAGCTAATTTTTGCCGAAAACAATG
This sequence comes from Euura saliciscinereae, assembly GCA_018420115.1. Classification (NCBI taxonomy): domain Eukaryota; kingdom Metazoa; phylum Arthropoda; class Insecta; order Hymenoptera; family Tenthredinidae; genus Euura; species Euura saliciscinereae. The sequence continues at coordinate 2,618 of JAFFZH010001715.1, forward strand.
GGCGACAGTTCGAATCTTCTGATAAATGTAATTTGAACATGGAGAGTATCTAATGCGTCTTTGTAGGAAGGATAATCTAAAGTCATCATCCGCCAAGCTATCGTATATAACTTCGTAAATATTTTTATCGCTAAATGTCCCTCGCGCTAACAATAAGATTCAGAGACTCCATAAACTTTGGTAATCACTAGAGTCTGTCAAATCGTGCAAACAACCATTTTTGGCGTATGAATCATCGTTTTGTGACTAATGATGTGTGTGCTGCACTTCATAATCGACTCTTCCTCGATCTAGCTCTTCAAAATCGGCAAATATCTTGATATCCAACTCTGGTGCTGCTCCAAACGTTTTGCTCCACATCTGATGATCAACAATTCCTAGCACCTCCTTTGAAGAGTGCCTCGTGTTCAATAGTTTATTTGTCGACAAGATCCCTCAGACATATGACTGACAACTTTATCGCCTATTGCCCCAGCAGAATCTACGGGCGGCATCGGCGCTTATCAGATCAGATAGACGGCATTGATTACGTTATATTTCACGTTAAGTTATTCTTCAATTTATTATCATACATGAGCTTATATGAACAGGAGCAGCTCGATTTGCTGTTCCCAATTAGTACCTTGCTACTCATGTCGTCGCGTTCTAACCAGAAGCTTAGTTTTTCAAGGAAAGAAAATACATATGATTAAAAAACTTGAAATTAGCAAAAAAATAAGTGTGTGTCTTGAAAATTAACGGACAGGGACTAATTACTGTTATTTAGCTTAATCTCTTTCTTTTTCCCTCTTGTGTGTTCTATCAGCCCTGCAATTCGATAGGGAAACCGCGTATCGGTGTAGGTAGGCTGTTTCAAGTTACCGCGAGAGGTATAATATGGATTGGAACCGCTTGTCGCCCGCTCGACAACGACAATCGCCTCAGTTTTAATTGCTCCGAGATATGCCCCACCCCTGCCTCATTCACGGATCTAATTAAAGCACCGGTAGCCAGGTAGCCAATACTTTCTTGAGGAGTACGGAATCGCTATGTTTCATTGGCGGTGGGTCTTCGCGACGCGTCACGTGTGGAAACAACGTAAACCATTCCTTTCCGAATAGAAGAGACACGCGGAATTTGTTCACACACAAGCGAATAACGTGCCGCAAGACCCTCTTCACACGCCGCGTACATCATCAAACGGATTCCAGAATCAGTACCAGTCCCACTCCAAGTCTCAACGCAACACGAGACGACGACATACACCCTGGGGAAAGTCTAGCGTTTACTAGTCGATTGTAAGTACATATCGCGATCACAAAATTACTTATTAATGCGTTATCAGTAATACTTTTTTCAACTATCTACAGCGTTTGCTTGTCGTTTTGAACGCCCGATATATATAGTATTTTTAGAGCACTGTTTTCCCCCTATCGTGACAATCGCCAGACTAATTCAACAAGCCTTGAGCCACTAATTAGGGTATCCAAAGAATAACCATTCCGCTTGCAGTAGCTTCCAATGCTACAACCCATTCAAGAGGTGAAATATGTTACATCACACCTCGCATCACGTGCGGTGACTCGTATTCTGAATCCATCGAAATCATTTTCACCAAATTGATCCTATTTTCCGATCACACTCAACCGGCTCACCCAATCACGTGCTAATTCTCGACACTCCGCTGGGCGGTGACACGGATTTCTCTGTTCAAACATAGCGAGGAAAATCTACAACAAACAACTGGAAATATGTCAGTAGGTGTAAATAACGATTACAGGAATGTCTCACGGCGAGACGAGTGTATAAAAACTATGTAAAAATACGAGAGCGCCTATTGTTGTTTCCAGAGGACGAAACAGACCGAATGGTTCTCTCGATCTTTGCGGGTGACAATTTTACCTGCCGTGCGAAAAAACATAGCATCATAATAGCAGGTTAAAAAAAATCTTGCGTGACAGTTGACTAATATAACAGCTTTGAGGTGCGGCGCGCAGGCCATCGGACGTGTGGGCGTTGCCTTTAGTTACGGATGAGCGAGTATAAAGCACTAGGTATAATGCAACATATATGCAGTACCATTCGGTTCAGTTTCCGTTCAATTCGATTCATTTCAATGTTTGCATCCGATACCAGGCATGCCGTTTGTTTCCATTGTTGAAAACAGTCAGATTCTTGAATTTGAAACATCAACGATGAACAATTTTTCATTTGTCCTGACTGACCCAGATGTTTACCTCAAACCTCCAGGTGACGCTGGTCAATATTTCTGATGGAATTCTTGTGTTGTGGACAGAATAGATAAGTAGATATCTACGATATTCGATATCTCTACGAGAAGATAAACATCTTGGGTTGTTTTTTTACAAGTACTCGTTTAACAAGCGTTATATCATACAATCAAACGAGTCAACAAGGACGGTGTACCGCAATATTTTATTGCACGTTTGATCAAACCCCGGTCGGAAAGTTTTTTCGATAGTGGAGCAAAGCATTTCCCATCTCCCATTGATCATCACACCTGAACCAACTGCAGATATTAATTATGTAATGCGTCTTGAAACCGAGACTGATGCCATTATCATGCAACACGTAGCTATACACACACATATCTATAGCATATGCTTATTCAGTACTTTCGCTATCTGTTTTTGTGTGTAAAGTCAGTCGTTATCATAACCATTGTCGTAAGACTCGAGACGGTCCTCTTGCGTAAGAGCTGCACCGTGCTTAGAGTACTTATACACTTTCCTCATGATTCACTTCAGTTCATCGTGTGGTTCGTAGTTTTATACCGAAAGTGGAGCGGTTGAAAATCAAGTTCCTTGTATTACACTTCCATACATCTTTATCTTGCGGTTCTTGCCAGTATCTATGATAATCTGACACCTTGAAACTCGGTTATTCTTGAGGAAAGAAAAATACGTAAGATCGATGGTCTTCCATCTTCGGGGAAACTTTTGTTTCGAAAACTCTTAAAGTCTAGACGATTGCGTGACTCCTTCTTTGTATTGTGACCGTTGACTCGTCCAATGAGTGCAACATCATATTATGAGATCTATTTGAAAAAGTTCATTATAAGGAGAATCTAGAGGCTGACGATGGCTCCGAAGGCATCCACCAAGCCTGGTCGTGCAGAGTTCGAAATTTACGACTGGAAAGACACCTTGATGTTCGTTGCCTTACATATGTATATCACTTTATCGCAAATAAAATACGGCCTTTGAGATTGGAGGTTTATGTAGTGGCCAACGTGTTGAGCATATTCATAAGGATCCCTGCGTGTGTGGTTTGAGAGTGCTACAACTGATCGCAATCTGCAGACCCGATGTGCGGAACCTTTAAGATGTGATGAGTCTGACACCAATTTACATCGAATCGACATTGTAGTCTGTGCAAGCATGACACAGAACCTTGTCACGTACGGTGTATGGTCAAATGGAGCAACGTCAACGTCAAGTCATCGTAGCATGATACTTTTAGTCACGCTTTTGACACCTGATCGATCATCTTAACCCTGTCGCGAATGTAATCAATAACAATAAGTGTCACGATACCTGGGAAGTATTGGATGACTATCTTGCGGGGATAGATAAGATTAATCTCTAATCGTATAAGCTCGTGGTAAATAATAATTAGACGAAGTGCTCATGCCCGGATCTGAACAACTAGATAAATCATGCCATGTCATATTCAACAGGTGTTAGGATAACATATATTTCAATGGGGGATCTCATCTCCATCATGATAGTCAATTTTTAGGAAGACAATGAGGCATAAAAAGACGTCGCAAAGAGATGATGAGACTAATATAAGAAAATAGTCAAAGTCGCCGAGTTCTTTGTGCGTGGGTGCAAGCTGAAGAACTCTGCTGACTGAGCGGGATATGACGTATGGTCATATATGCATGTAGATACTGAACGTAATTGAATAATGCCCACCGTTCATAGTCCCCCGGGCGATCCAGGGCACTCGAGTACCGCGTCTAGGTACCAACTGTTCTTCTATACCTACGTGGTGGACCCTCCGCAAGATCTGCTATTGCGGCACATTATGCTTCTCTCAGTCTGCAATCGTGCTTCAACTGTGCTGCAATAAGTTTACTTTCCCTTTTCACGTTATCCTCCGATATACGCTCATCTCTAATCCGTGTAGTGGACGTTTAGAACATCGATGAAGAAAGTACTTTAGCTTCTCGAATTCGTTCACCATGATATGTAGACGTAAAAGTATGTAGATCACGTTGGAACAGCTGCATAACTCGCGATGATATCCTCATTTTCAATGATAGCACTTGCCTTCTAGCGTGCGATACTTCAAATTGACTTCTTTCAAGTCACTCTACCTCTGCGTGATTTCCATTTCCATTTAGGAGTGGTCAGCTACCTGGTTGTTCACTTGTTCTTCCACGAGTCGAGTCTATTCACGTGACATGATTGAAATCAAATTTGCGGATGGACGAATTACAGAAGGGTCATTTTGTCTTAGTGTTGAATTGTTCAATGTTCTGTTCAATTCATGTTCAGTTCGACGGGTGAATTTTAAATAATGTCTTGCCACCGTTTCTTGCAGGGTGAAATAGAACCGCCTTCAGGATGGGGGCGATGTTTCGAAGCGAGGAGATGGCGCTTTGCCAGCTGTTCATTCAGCCCGAAGCTGCCTATCTATCCGTTTCTGAACTTGGTGAAACTGGAACTGTTCAGTTCCGCGATGTAAGTAGCATCAGCTCATCAGTTCAATTGATTATCCATTTCATAGAGTTTCATGCGGTCACACTTTTGCAAAGCATATGGAAACACTTTATAATCATTCGGATGGATGGAAATCATTTAGATCGAATGATGCCATCCAATATTGGTCCAGGAAATTAATACACTAATTGATCTTAGCAATCAACCTTTCAAAGGCTCGTCACCCTCATCTTCATAAATAAGTTCGATATAAAACGAGGTAAAAGAGAGAGAAACACATGGTGGCAAAGCCGAGACTATCGTATAAGTTAATTATGTACAAATACCTAATCGAAAAGAAAATTGGAGTCATTCTGATGCTGAAACGTTAATTTGAGAGTCGTGCCTGTGAACTTCACGTTTTTTTGTGCTTGAACATAGAATATCGTGTAATTAGAATTTTATGGACTCCAACGACCATCGAGCATTAATTTCATTCAAGATCACTATATTTTTTTATCCTTCACCAGGATATTTGATTTCATCTTTGATTTTCGCGAATCTGACTCCAGATTCCAGGCCAGCGACCCATAATATTTTTAGATTCTTTCTACCACATTGGAGTCGTTGTCTTGAATTTAGCGAATGCGACTTCAGATTCTTGATCAGCAAGTCGAAAGATCGTCTAGTACCAATTTTTATAATTTTTATTCTATTTTTCGATCGAAACCAAACTCTATGCTAAAGGTGGAGAAGCCGTGTCCATTGAGCCCAATTTCATAAAAATCCGATCACTCGTTCTCGACAAACTCACACTGACACACATAAACTCAACTCTTCATTTAATATACTAGCTCACAATAGCGCGCTTCGCGCGCTTCTGGAACCAACTTTCAGATCGTTATTACAGCGCTTGTTTTTATTCCGCTGACCTTTTTTAAATCTTTACTAAATGTTTCTGATTTAATCGCTGTGTTATAAGTTGAGTGTCAAAACCATATGGCTGATTCTCCCGAAAGACTCATTTTGGCTGACAATGAAACAGAGTATATTTTCAATAATCCCACAGATTTTTTAGATCTCTCAACCAGAATATATTAGATCATCACATTTTGAGATAGGATCACAGAACAAATTTAAAAAAAAAATTATTTTAACGGTTTTTTTTTGCGGGTTTCGACCCCTAAACGTCAGTTTCTCCGGCTGAAACACTTTATACATTTTCCTTACTCTAGGGGAAAGGATAAGGGCTAATTCAAAAGAGAACAAATTTTTCAATAGAAATGATGAATATTTTCTCAGACTAAACGATTTTTACGACCCCCTTCTGAAATCCAAATAAAAAACTGAGCACAAACATTTTGAGAAAAATTGGAATTTTGAAACGCGGGTTGCCGTCATTCCTCTGACAGATCCAATTCACCGAGCTGACAATTGGTCAAAGTTGCATTTTCAACGCTTGTGACTTTTTGTCTTACGAAACAGTGTGGCTTGAGTGATGTCACAAGCTGGGGCGTCATTACTCTGGCAAGTGTCAAATTATACATTTTCAAAAACAAAAAAAAAGTTCGTCTATGTTTGCATGTAAAACTATCGAGTACCAACATATCGCCGCGTTTTTGAGGTCCGAAAGACTTTGCATGTCGGATTACGGATAAAACATCGTCAAAATCGTCACATCATTCCCCTGGCACCAGTATAGGCCCAAAGTATGTCAGAAACTTCAAAATGAGCTTGAGTTTGCCCAAGTGGTAATTACCTTGTATACTACTTCAAACTGGAGGTTATCCAGCAGTTTAGAACTCAAAATTCATTTTTTTATTTTGTTATTTTGGACCCCGAAAAATGAGTCTTTCAGGAGAATCACCCATATATTGTTAGCCGAATAATTTTTCAATTTTTTCATGCTGTCAGTTTATTTGTTTTTGATCAGTAGTACTTATTGTATTATTGTTTGTTAGCGGATAGTATCAGCTGTTAAGAGTGTTTCAGAAGTGATCACGTGCTCACTATAAAAACGTCTTCCTCAACTCACAAATTTCGTACATATTACTGTAGGTTCATAAAGTTAGCATCCAGAGTCGAGACAATCGTCTGAAAATACGTTTGGATCGCTTGCGGGCACCTTGAATATGAAGAATGTAACTCGATTTCGTTTGCGCGTTCACTTGTTATCGAGAAAAATTCAAATAAGATGGTGGATCTGAATTTCAGCATCCGGTTACTGAATACGATACTATGCGAGCGGTGAACAGAATTTCGGGAAGATTATCATGCTCATCGTTTGCGCGTTGTTTGCGCAAACAGCACCCACAGCGTTTTATCAGTCATTATTATCTGTACCATTGAGGAAAAAAAAATTCCAATTCTACAAATCTGGTACCAAAATCCAGTATTGCTCAGCCGCTGGGAGTGGTCCAATTCCGTCCGTTCCAGTTCCCAAGCCAAGAAAGCCGTGGAAATGATAGTGAATCAAGGCGAACAGCGAAAATGATGCATAATAATTCTGATGACTTAGTTCGTTCGGTTTGATTCAGGTTGAATCAGCAAAAAAAAAGTTACATTTCAAAATGATTGATTTTAGAATGTTACATTTTTCTGTTTAATCAATCTCGGGAGAAACTTACACTACTGCCTGGTAATACAACGAACCATATTGCGTGTAGGTTTCATTCAGGATTAGGTAGACGAAAAGTTACATTCCGAAATTACTGATTTTGAAATGTTACTTGTTCGCTGCTTAATCAACCTAAATCAAACCGAACAAACTGAAGTCAAAAGAATTACGCATCATTTTCGCCAGTTACCTTGATTCACTATCATTTTCGCGGCTTTCTCTTGTCTGGCAACTGGAACGGACGGAATTGAACCACTCTCGGCACACCTGCGCTAATGAATTTTGGTACCAGCTTTTGAGTTCAGCTACCCGATTTTATTCGCCTTTTCCTCAAAAACGAGCAAACGTGCAGACGACATCGAGTTATATTCTTCATATTAAAGGCATGCGCAAATGATCTAACGGTACACTTTCAGACGATTATCTTCACTTCAGATGCTAACTTGATAAACCTTAGAACTGTGGACAGATGCATACTAAATACGTAGCTGTCCACTTCAACGCGACACATTTCTGGATCTCGCATCGTTTTCCATTCAATCCCAATTTTTTTATGTTGTCTTTTTAGCTCTGAAATAATTCTATGACTTTCCGGTGATTTTTTGAATCGATCCTCACTAAAGTAATTATTTTTCTTTGCACTTCAAACTTCGACCTTTAAGTTCTAAGAAGTTCACGAGAATTCTGTTGCTGCAAAACAATTATTCTTAATGCCTTTCGCTATCAGGAATGTTGGCAGATTGTTCTATATGTATTTTCTTTTCAAATATTCATTAATTGCAAGTCAGTTTCAAAATTCTGGCCGATAATCTTCACATCCAGATTCTCAATCGTATATCAAGAATATATTGTAACAGATTGCCCTATCTGCTACATTAATGTAATGAAAAAAAGGGTACTTAAAATTATAAATAAATGAACAAAATTAATTTCCAGGTGTTAATGTTTCAAAGAGTTAAATTTCCAATTTATTCAAGTGAATTTGTCGTGTAATTCTTTTTTGTATAATTTTCGAAATGAATTTTTATCAAAACAAAATTTGTATAAAATAAAATTAAAGTTAAAATCACATTCATACCATAAAAACAATCATACCAATTAAAATTCTTTTGTTTAAAATTACGCTCTTTCGATTCAAATATATCTTTACAATTTCTTATCACATTAATTTTTTGTTTTAATCGTTCTGCTTTTGTCAACAGCTTTTTCTTTTCCAATTTTCACAATTTCAACTTATCTTTGGTATATATTTGGTGACCAAGCAGGATCCGTAGATTTGTTGTATATAATTTGATGATGGTTTTCCAATTAATGGCGGAGATATTGCGTCTCGTCAGACTCTCTGCCTCGTGACGATGAAATTCGTTTCCGTAGTTTTTGTAAATTTGTATGGATTAAAGATGGTGAAATTTTATAATTGTGTTTTCGTTAATGCTTGTTGAACAATTACTGTGTGATAATATGATATATAACTGTGTATAAGTAGTTAAAATTGTAAAGAATGAAAATAATTTACTACTACGGGGAATAATTAAAATAGGTCTACTACCAAGAGCGTCTTCCCGTAGAGTGTGAGTGGGCGGAAATTTGGTCTATCGTCTGACTCATACTCTTTCTCTCTCTCTTCATATTCCATCTATCACTTATTTCCTTTCTGTTGAGCGGGCTATTCGAATTACGCTACAATATAGCCGAGCAAAAATAATGTGTTGGCAACGTTCCGGAATGAGAGCTACTATTCTCTCTTCATTTTGACCATCAGAAAACTCCTGATTCCGATATCTGATATTCATGGTCTTTAATTTTTTCTGTGATTCCTGTGCTGGTCCGTTTGTTGACTGAGAGGAGCATAGTCGAACGAGAATGAACAGTGGCGTTTATCAAGAATGGGAGCTGCGATTTTTAGGCGAAGAACCCTTCCTGAGTTATGATTTTTTTTCGACCGAAAAAAAGGACCATTTTTAGAAATCTGAAAAAAATCACAAATCGTATGATTAACGTAGAACACTGTTGTCTTCCGCTCGTGAGAATGTGGGCTGAATTTTTCCTATATTTTTTTGACCCGATCAAAACCTTTCTTTGTCAAGAAAACACTGAAACCACGAATTTATCCAGCCAGAAGTATATCAATACTATTTTTGAACTGGAAGAATGAAAAAAATTCAATTCAACTGGTCGGATACAAGGAATCAATTCGATCAAATATTCGCCATGCCAAAAATAAGATATGGGTTGTTTCAGTGAGTGATTAGTCATTCCTGGGATCTAAACCCTGATCCGAAAATCTGGAAAAATTCAGAACAATGTTTAGAGCAAGGACAACAAAAAAATGTTGCGGTCTGGAGGCTAGGTGAATTGACGTGGACAACCCCATGTACAAGTGTGCTAATAACCGTCAGCTGTCGGATCAAAACTCACATAACTATCGCCGTACCCGTTACTTATAGAAAATCTACCTTTGCATAAATTCTGCCATAAACGAACAGAACACAAATTTCCCCCGATCAAGGTTATGTGAAAACTATTAAATTGTACCTCAAACATACCTTTCATCGGAATCAATTCAGCTGTTCAAAATCTTGAACTTTCGTTCGCCTCTTCGAAGCTTTGCGATTTACAGGTTATGCGCTTTTCAAACGGCGCGATGAAATCAATTCAAAGGTTAAAAATCTTGACTTTTCGTTCGCCTCTTCAAAATTTCGCTTTGAAATCGCGCCTGTCGAAAACAACAACTTCAAACGGCGCGAATTCAGCAGACAGACTTTATTCAGATCACGCCGCCAGCCATAGGAGCAAGTAGCACGAATTTCACCTTTTTTGTTTTTTAGTTTCAATGGGTATCATCGCGAGAAGTATTTTGCTTCTAACCGTGTCAATAACCCTGATATGCAGTTTGTGACAGCGACGGCCGGCAGTCATATTTTTCGCGCGCCCCGAGCAGAATTTCCGGCGAACAGATCCGAGCGGCCTCACCGCCGTCCAATCGGCATCGCGGAAAGGAGCTGACGGAAATGCGAGATCCAGCGATTACCGGCGATAGATGCGAGATGCAGCGATAGATGCGATAAATAATCGTGACAACCAACTTTTTAATTAGGGATAAAAATAGTTTTTGTATGATTAGATAAACTACTATCTGATCCTATGAAATTCGATTAGGTAAGTCCCACATGATCCTATCTGAGACACTCTATCAAATAGTATTTAAACATACAATTTCATCAGGGTTTAGTCAAATTTGATCTAATCTCATCAAATGTTATACGAGCTGATAAAATTTCATTATTCAGTGCAAAAATTGTACTACTATGTATTTGATGTAGCCAAAATTGAGATAGAAATTCATGAAATTTCATAGAATCTGATAGAACCACATCTGACCACACAGAAACCATTTTATCCGGCTTGGATTTCCAGACTCACTTCGTGAACGAAAACGAAGACACTAAAAAACTGCACATACCATATTAGATTAGATTAGAAGATGCCTCCTCGCCGAAACGCTACGTCTTTCCTGATAGTTCATGTGTACTAGCCGTTGTTGTCTTTTTCCTTCTTTCTGAACAGTGAGGCGAAAGGCCATTGAAATCTTGACCAATATTTTCCTGTTGTTATCAAGCAATGAAACATACTTTATCACATAGCTGAATGCGGAAGTGAATTCTTTCCAACGTAAATTCGTAAACGAGGTACGAAGATGCGACGAGATGGAAAGAAAGCTTCGCTATATCGAGGCAGAGGTGAAAAAGGACGAGGTTCCGACCCAGGACCATCTCCTAGAGTCGCCGCGAGCACCGAACCCCCGTGAGATCATAGACCTCGAGGTGAATATCAGCCAACAATCAGTTGACGCAGGCTGTTGGATGAAAATCTATATGCTTCATGTCTTTAATTGTTTCACTCGTCTAGGCTCACCTGGATAAAACGGAAAACGATATCCTCGAGCTCAGCCAAAACGCTGTGAATCTGAAGAGCAACTTCCTCGAGCTGACGGAACTTCGTCACGTTCTTGAAAAGACTCAAGTTTTCTTCACAGATGTGAGTTACGATTGACTTGCGCTAAGGCATCTTTATTTATTCTAGCAACCCCTTTTTTGTCAGCAGGAAGAAGTCAACGACTCAATCACCAGGGCGCTTATAAACGAAGAGGCTACCGCTGTTCAGCAGACAACCGCGTCGAGGGGCCGTCTTGAGTAATTTTTATCTATCAAATAAACCAGAGTCGCTTACATATCATCCAAATTACGAAAACTGCACTTTTCTGAGAACTCTGTCTTTGTCACTTTTTAATGGCAGACCTCGGTGAAATTTTTGGTTCACAGTACCACGCCAGTTGACTTGTGGAAACATCAATGATGTCGTAACCGAAATCTGAATTTCAGGTTCGTTGCTGGAGTCATCAATCGCGAACGTGTTCCGGCCTTTGAGAGAATGCTGTGGCGTATTTCTCGCGGTAACGTTTTCCTCAGGCAAAATGAACTGGAGAAGCCGTTGGAAGATCCAAGCACCGTACGTAACAAATTTCTAGCATGATAATGTACACTCTCATACTTTGATAGAATAATGAGAATACGATCATTTCAGGGCAATGCGATCTACAAAACAGTCTTCGTTGCGTTCTTTCAAGGAGAGCAGCTCAAATCTCGCATAAAAAAAGTGTGCAATGGTTTCCACGCCTCTCTTTATCCGTGTCCCAACAGCCACAGTGAGCGCCAGGACATGGTCAAGGGTGTTAGAACTCGTCTGGAAGATCTCAACCTGGTACGCGATAAAATACCTACATTAATACTGCACCCAGACTTGGAGAACAAGTCTTCTGGTGAAATCTGGTGAAAATGTCCTCAAACAAATGTTCAAAACAGTGATACAAGGTCTCTTTGTTATGTTCAGGTTCTCAACCAAACTCAAGATCATCGTCAACGTCTGCTGCACAATGTGGCAAAGGAGCTGCCGAACTGGAGCATCATGGTACGCAAGATGAAGGCGATTTATCACACCATGAACCTCTTCAACATGGACGTCTCAAAGAAATGTTTGATCGGGGAATGCTGGGTCCCGGTGCAGGATCTGACGATCGTTCAGAACTGTCTTACCGAAGGATCGGTCAGTGCAGGCTCTAATTTACTTCTTTGCGGGATGTCGAGGAAAGAAAACTGATCCCGTTCTTTATCATTTACAGCGTCTCTGCGGCAGCTCGATTCCCTCATTCCTGAACGTGATTCACACCGAAGAAGATCCACCGACCTTTAATCGCACTAACAAGTTCACTCGAGGCTTCCAGCAGTTGATCGATGCGTACGGTGTAGCTTGTTACCGCGAGGCCAACCCTGCTCTGTACACGATTATCACGTTCCCATTTTTATTCGCTGTCATGTTTGGTGATGCCGGACATGGTGAGTGATACCTGAAATAGTCTCTATCCGTAGTTTCTCGTTTTCTTTATAAAGTGACGAGCAACAAATCTATTTTGCAGCGGTGATTCTGACGCTCTTTGGCGCGTACATGATAATTTGGGAAAAAAGTTTGATCGCAAAGAGAATTGAAAGCGAAATTTGGACTATATTTTTCGGCGGTCGGTACATCATACTCCTCATGGGCATCTTCTCAATCTACACCGGGATCATTTACAACGACGTATTCTCAAAGAGTACAAATATATTTGGCTCCAGTTGGCTGAACCCTTACGACTACGAAACCCTTCACGAAGAATCGGACCACCAATTGGACCCAATTGATGCGTTCCAAACCCATCCGTACCCACTGGGGCTGGATCCGGCGTGGCAGCTCAGCGAGAACAAAATCATCTTCCTCAATTCGTTCAAAATGAAACTGTCAATTATCATCGGCGTCGTGCACATGATCTTTGGAGTCTGCTGCAGTGTAATAAACTACATGTAGGTATACCGTTGGCTGTAAACACTTAAAAACGTTGTTTACTGATACTCGGAAATGTTATTTTCTCACACCTGGTCGCAAAATGCCACTTTTCATACCTCTTGAGCGGGCGGAAACGTCTTTTTCCGCCCGCTAGAAGCGGGCGAAAAAGACTTTTTCCTGCCCTAGGGCGCAAAATCCTGTTTTCCGCCCGCTCACTCGGTCTGAAATAGTACTTTCCGCCCTTGATACACAAATAACTATTTCAATTATACTTCTCGATCAACAGCCACTTCAGGAAATACTCAAGCATAATTCTCGAGTTCTTGCCTCAGCTGATCTTTTTCCTGCTGCTGTTCTTCTACATGGTTTTCCTCATTATGCTCAAGTGGAGCTTGTACGAAGCAGGCAATGGTGAGATCAATTCTTTCCATTAACACGAGTTCAAATACTGAGGCTACAGGTTCGTCACTTTTACATCGTCATACTTTTCAGTATATGAAAGAGGAGCGACTTGCGCACCTTCGGTGTTGATCACCTTCATCAACATGATGCTCATGTCTAACACCGACGTTACCGAAGGTTGCTCTGCATATATGTTCGAATTCCAAGGCACCATTCAATACGTCTGTGTCTTTGGCGCTCTTGCCTGCATTCCTGTAATGCTTTTGGGAAAACCTTTGTACATACTTGCCACCAGGAAAAATAACGGCAGCGCTATCCCCGTTGCCGTAAGTATCCAACGGTTTGTTTCCGTTTGGACAATAATACAGACAACGCAGAAGTTTGATGAAATCGTGGTCGTTGTGTTGTGCAGAGTAACGGAGTTCCGTCGCAGGATATTGAGCTGCAGCCAGGCGGTGTTGCGAGTCCATCAAACAGCCCCGCAGCTGACCACGGTGGCCACAAGAACCACGATGACATGGAATTCGGCGAGCTGATGATCAACCAAGGGATTCACACGATCGAGTACGTCCTCTCGACCGTTTCACACACAGCCTCCTACCTCCGGTTATGGGCCTTGTCGCTCGCTCACGCCCAACTTTCCGACGTCTTATGGGAGATGGTGCTGCGCCAGGGGCTGCAAGCTGAATCGGGAGACTACGTTTTGTCCGTAGTTCTATTCGTTGCGTTCACGTTCTGGACTCTATTCACCGTTGCGATACTGGTCGCGATGGAGGGTTTATCCGCCTTCCTTCACACCCTCCGACTTCACTGGTGAGCCTTGCCCTTAAGAGCATGCCACAGTCCTTCTTTGCTCTTCTTTACCGACCGTACCCGGTTTTCACTTGTTTTCACTGATAGCAAAGCCTACGCGTCACGAGCGCGGAAAAGGAACCAACAGCGCAATTCTAGATGAAATTCCGAAGATGTATATCGGAAAACTTGTTTGTTTCATGCAACAATGAAGACGTATTCTTGAAAGCTGCACAAAATGGTAATTGTCGATGTCAAGCGGTGGTCGCGGCCATGATGAACGGGCGAAACTCACAATCACCGCTTGACATCGACAATTACCATTTTGTGCAGTTTTCAAGAATATGTCTTCATTGTTGCATGAAACAAACAAGTTTTCCGATATACATCTTCGGAATTCCATCTAGAATTGCGCTGTTGGTTCCTTTTTCGCGCTCGTGACGCGTAGGCTTTGCTATCAGTGAAAACAAGTGAAAACCGGGTACGGTCGGTAAAGAAGAGTAAAGAATGACTTTAGCATGCTCTTTATCACAAATTTCTGCTGAACAAATCTAAAAATGTTATCTTTCTCACCATCAGGGTGGAGTTCATGAGCAAATTCTACACGGGCGAGGGATACCCCTTCCAACCATTCTGCTTCAAGACAATATTCGAGGCTGAGGATGAAGCAGAGTAGAAAAACCATCGGTGTATATTAATATTCATATATTGAAGAAAAATGCTGTTATAAACGTCTCAGATGTCGCAGCTTATATTTTTCATACAAATATCCACAATTTTCATAACACAGACCAAAGGCCTTATCGTACCGCAAGAAGGGACACTGCAGTAAGTTGGGCTGCCTATTTTACTTGAACTTGTGTAAATATCAGTCGATGAAACTATGTAACTGTTACCGACTACTGTAGCTGAAGACAGCCAAACTTGATGCAGTATCTTCTCAAAGGCGGTGTTCATAACTAATTTTGAAATTTTTGAACCGTTCGGTGCCTCTGTAATCGGATTTTCCTTACAATCCACTGGAATAAGATTGCCTTACAGTTTCTAGAGTTTTTATCAGAAATTAAGTACCAAGTGCCTGATCTCGTATCGCGGAATAATGATATAGATTATGCAATACGAGCTTTTTATTGAGGCCGATAACTCTGTTCAACGGCCAACGTGTTAAGCAATATATTTCTGATTATTGTATATCTGTATTTATGAATATTTCCACCGATTATTTAACGGATATTGTTCCAAAAAACGATTGCCCTGTAGCCGGCGCTCTTGATTTCTCTTCATGCAACTCTTGCGCATGACGCAGCTCTCGAATCAGGCAACTTCGAATGAAAGAGCAAGAGAGAAACAGAGCATCCAGCGCACAACTATAATATCTTATGTATTCATTCCAGCTATAATTGTAATATTATTAATTAATTAATCAATCATATAACAAATGATTATTGTACATATGGACATTCGATTGAAAGAGTACAAAGAAGCTTCAGAGTTTAACAAACATGTATCGATGAGTGGAATAAGTATTTTTACCTGTCATCTGATAAAAAAATATGCCAACAATATATCCTTTCTGACGGATAAATAAATCAAAATTTACATGATATATTTTCATAGTACATACATATAAACCGAAATCATGTTATATTACAATATATTACATTATATTATATCGCTACGGCTATTTACTTTATATCTCTGTTACCCTCACCTATGAACTTCAATTATCGTACCTTCGAAAGTTGACCAAAATTGATCTATTACAAAAATATGTATATTGTTTACTGTCAACGGCTCAAATACAATTTTAAATATTATAGAATCAACTTCAGGTGACTGTAGACAGAAATTGAAAATTATCAATTTTCAAACGCCACGTGACGTCACACAGTACCACGGCCGCCATGTTATTTTGTTGACCATGGTGGTCCGCAGCGCCGCCAGACGGTAAGGTACTGTGTGACGTCACACGCGCCCGGGAAATTCAAACGCTGTATTAAAAAACATGATTTACGTGAAAACCAACTATAAACAATCAGGTACGATATGTTTTTCATCAAACCTACTCATCAAGTTGTCGGATAAGAGAATAAAAAAAATTCTTGAAACTTCCCTATTGAACGTTTGGCTGAAACTAGGACCGTTGGTGAGCCCAATATTGTTCGATATGCAAATTTTCTGTATCGATATAATGCATTCTATTGGTGGGTCACTTAACAGGGAAAACCGGTGAAGTGGGGGGAGAGTCAGGAAATTTGAAAAATAGTCGGGGAAGTCATGGAAACGTCAGGAAATTCGAAAAATGTTCTGGGAAAAGTCCAGCACCTTTATATGGTGTTACAAAACAAAACAACATAAAAGATCCCCAGCGATGTTCTGTCTTCCTCGCGCGGAAATCGCGAGCAATGGAAGTAGTAGCAAAACTATTATTAAATACCAAGTCAAAAAGTGTTCTAAAAAATCATTCTCTTTTACCATTGATTCAGAACATCATTTATTTATTACACAGTTGAGTAACCACTAATTTGTTCGAATTTCAGTCAGGGAAAAATTATAATTTGATCAGGGAAAAGTCAGAGATTCTTTTTTTACTCTTTATAGTGGCCACCATGAATTTAATTCATAGCATGTCGAAGTATGAGAAGCATGTTCCATCTGAACATGCAATTGTAAAATACTCTAAAATTTCGACTGGAGAAAGCTATCTGACACTGCGTTTGAAAAAGGTGCGGTTAATTAGGAATACTGCAGTTATTTTCTCCGAGATTAAGTTGCTATAGCAATAGGGCGTGCTCGATATAAATTCAGGAACATGCTTATTCGACTTATTCGACATGCTAGAAGTTCGACGATTCGAATTATGTCCGATAATTCTAATTTTTTATCCATAGTTTAGCAAGTTTTTCTTCAGTCCAAGCAGTACCTCCACGTTCCTCTTTGCATATAATGCTGAAATTTGTATTTGAAACTACTATCTCCCACCCTTTCCTTCGCTGTTCTTGGAAAAAAGGGCAATGCAAGAAAAAGTGCGGGAAAATTAATTCACGCAAAAAAAAGGGTTCGCCCGAGTCGAAATTAAAGACCTACATTAAAGCCTACACACTGGGAGAATGGGAAATTTGTGACATTTATAGATTGAAAGTAAAAGTGCAAAACCTAAAAAACCTACAAATGGCACAAATGTTCCATTCAGCTGCTATTATAGGTCGTGAATTTGGGGCCGTTCATAAATTACGTAAGCACTTCCGGGGGGGGGGGGGGGG
>JAFFZH010001716.1:0-10980 GCA_018420115.1 Euura saliciscinereae
TATATATATATATATATATATATATATATATATATATATATATATTCACCGACAACAATTACTTTTTTACTGTTCGTTCGAGACGGTTCGCAATTTCTCGCCCAATTTCATCCATTTGCCTGATAATTGATGATTTAGTACATATACAGTATGAGACGTAGTTAGATAGACATAGACATGCGAAAGATCATAGAGATGTAATAACATAGCTTCCAGCTGAGTGCGTACTCGAGAATTCTATCAGAATGATGAACATCACCGTCTGGGTCGCGTCTAGCAGGGGAAATGTTTCAAACATGCCATAATTCAACGTACACACCAGGCAAAGGTTGATTCGAGTCCTCGAGTCAAGTGCTATCTCCGCCCAACCTCTAGAGTCTTTGAATTTTTGAGGGAAATCTTTAGCACTCGGGACTCTCTTTCTTTATTATTTCAGCATTACAACGCTACCTATCATCGGGGGAGAGCGATTCCGAATCAATTCTCCATATATCCATCTTTCAAATTGACTCTATGAGGCGATGAGTGATTCTGAAGAATCGCACATCCCCATCCCAGGGCACTTTTAACTCGTGAAATATTGAGAAATAACCGAGGAAATAACTAAAATGCGAAATAACTTAGAAAATGAATCAAATAATGGGGCGAAAATTGATGACAGATGAACAAAATTAATTTCAAATGGAAAAAATGGTCTTTGAATAGAAAAAAAAAATATATTTGCAATTAAAAAATTGAAATAAATGAAACAATTTGAATTAATTCACTAAAAAAAAATAATGTGTCTCTCAAATCTTGAGTTTCTTCCCCCTCGCTGTTAACCCTATGATACTGTGATCAGTTGTCCCTAATGCCACTGTTATTTGTCAGTCAGGATTTGGGAATAATTTCTAGTTTGACAGCACTGCATGAATACGCCATTGGGTCGATATGCCTTTTTCACTCCTTGAGAATGACTATTTACTCCATGAGAGAGAAATCATTACTCTTCTAAGATTGAAAATCGTTCCAGTCGGAAAAGACTGAATGGTGACTCCGAAGAATTCAGAGAGTTGGGTTGGCGTCCCAGAGAGACGTACTCTATAACGTGATCGAGAAATGGTTCATACGCAGACTCTGAATACATGTATGTATATGCGAATCGCGAATCGAATGTAACTGAAGAGAATATGCCTCTGTGAGAGTAGTTTTGAATTTTTATTTACGCCGCGTGCATCTCGTGCAGGGGAACGACGTCGTTCTCGTGGAACTCGTATAACGCTGAGATACGAGCCGCGATATTTCGTTTTCAAAGATAATATTGTTCGCACGGAATTGGATCGTTTCATTCTCCTGGGCTGAGATTGAAACTAGAAACTCTAGCGAGGGGAATAGCTACGTGGGGACTACGACAAGACGATGAAAACTTGAAGAAAACATCAATGGCTACACGCGGTGTGATACGCAGTAGCGTAAAGTCGCGTGCATATAATTCACCCCCCACGGGCTGCTTCACCACCGTTTTGACGATAAGTGCTCATAACTTTGTTTTTTTTTTTTGTTTGTTTTTATACCTGCGGCCATAGGTTCAGTATTCGAGTCGAGAAACAAAATGTGTCCTTCGTTTTCAAAGAAGGATAACTTCGTGAAAAATGGAGAAAAACGAAATTAGTATAAACAGGGGTCGAAAGTGGGCGATTCGAGCTTCATCTTAAAATCACAAATTTTATTTTATCTTGAAAATTGTGACCCCCCAGACGCCGCTGAAGTAGGTAGAGCTTGAAAATGGTACACTGTTAAAAATATCTTGAAATTTCTTATACAAAGAGGAATAAAATTTACAAATTCTGGTGATTGTAATGAAATGAATGTAAAAAAAGTTGAGTGTCTTAATATTGAAAAAACATGCTGAGTTTTCAATCACTATATTGATATGTGGTTCTATCAAATTTATGAAACTGTTTCAGAGATTCGAAACATATTATGATTCTTTTTTGGTTTTTAGTGACAAAGGTATTTCAGTCAATTATTAATCGTCCATCCAATTGAAAGCCTAAGATTTTCATTTTTTGGTTGATTCTGCAATATTTTATGATCCGATTCAGCAATTATTGTGGCAGTGGAAACCCATTTTTAAATGAAATTATCATGAATTTTCACATCATATGAGTATTCAGCCGAATTTTCCGAACATTCTGTATATGATATTTAGTATAATATTGGCTATGAAATTTCAGAATGATTTTGAATCTTCAAAGCTGTTATATGAATATTAAAATATTGAAAAAGTTGAATTATAATATACAAAAAGTCTATGTTAATTCCTTCACATGGGCAATTTCACCAATTATCAACCGATGTTTGGGCCCGAAAAAATCGATTTGCCTAATTTTTTTTCCTCGCATTCTGTGAACCAAGATTGGTAGATTCACCAAGTTTCAGCCAAATAGGACTTACCGTTCACGAGGGATACGATATTCAATTTTTAGGACAACATTTTTCAACGCATTTTTGACGTACATACTTCCAACGTCACAATAAAAATTCGAAAAAATACGTTTTCTATGTGAGAAACTCTCAGCTTTTCGAATTCATTTTTTATTTTTCACTAAGTCTGCTAAAACCAACTCAAAAACACGTTTTTTGACGAAAAACAGCTATTTCTCCTGGTGCTCAATAATGTTTTATTATTCGTTCGAATTTTTATTCCGAAAGCTGAGATTTTTCCAGTGAGAAACCCAAATTTTCAGAGTGGGACGGCTACGTGGTCGCATGTGAGATACGATTAACCTCTCGGCAGTGATGCGAAAATGGGATTTTCGTGCCACTTTTGTGTTTGAAAAAAATGTTCATTGAAATTTTCTCCCGCCATATTTGATCCGCCATTTTGAATTTTGGAAATCTGATGTCATATTCGGATTCAGCTCGGGATTTAGCGACCTCAAAAACCTGAAGATACGCACTTTCATCGGAATCAAACTGTTTTTCGAATTTGCTTCCGCCATATTGGATCCGCCATTCTGAATTTTGGAAATCTGATTTCAGATTCGGATTCAGTGACTTCAGAAACCGTAATACTGAGATTACAATAAATATATGAACATTTTTTTTCAAACACAAGAAGGCACGAAAATCCCATTTTCGCATCACTGCCGAGAGGTTAATCGTATCTCACATGCGACCACGTAGCCGTCCCACTCTGAAAAATTTGGGTTTCTTACTGAAAAAATTTTAGCTTTCGGAATAAAAATTCAAACGAATAATAAAACATTGAGCATAAGGAGAAATAGCTGTTTTTCGTCAAAAACGTGTTTTTGAGTTGGTTTCAGCAGACTTAGTGAAAAATAAAAAATGAATTCGAAAAGCTGAGAGGTTTTCACATGGAAAACGTATTTTTTCCAATTTTTATTGTAACGTTGGAAGTACGTCAAAATGCGTTGAAAAATTTTGTCCTAAAAATTGAATATCGTATTCCTCATGAACGGTAAGTCCTATTTGGCTGAAACTTGGTGAATCTACCAATCTTGGTTTAAAGGAAAAAGATTGAGGCAAATCGATTTTTTCGGGCCCAAACATCGGTTGATAATTGGTGAAATTGCTTCACATACATTTTCATAAAACTTGATACAGAAATGTCTAACAGTGTCACCACAATTGTAGTCTAATGGAGTGTCTGAAAAACTGTAACGAGGTTTCATTCCATTCGCAATGGAATCCTTCAATTGCAAACTTTGACCGAACTGAATTTTTATAAACTAAAATCTGGCAAAAATATCAAACTTTAGATAAAGTCAAACTGTTTGGTGGCTTTCAGAGACGTTTTTGCAATACATAATATCATATCAAAAAACCATTGAGTGAAAACTTGGATGATAATGATACAAAAATTATAATATTGTACAAATTTCAAATCAATTCGATAAACAATTGCGAAGTAATCGTGGTTACAATATTCAAGATGAATAGAAATTTTCTCAAAATGAAGCTCGAGTTGTGTCTCTTTGGAGTCTGTTAGACTTATCGTACTTCGAGTCAAGCTCGTTACCCTTTTCTGTTTTTACTCCGGATACACTCTGATAGGATGCATGCATACCGAACGAAGTATTTTCATTCTTGTTTGCCTCTGCCAGTTTGTGTAATCCCCTTTCGTTCCGATCTCCATACCAGAGGTACACAACTACTGAAGAATTTCATTTCCATGAAACGAAGTAAAAGCCCGATCGCTCGTTTTCCCATAACGAATTTCAATGCAACGTAATTCAAAAGAGCCGCGCTCCGCTGTTATTGCTTCCACTTCAATTCTATGTCCGATGAAAAAAGTCAACCAACACCCGCCCTTTCGTCCCCATATCCTTTTAATTCGCGACATTGTTCATATACCTGAAAAATATACGAACAAAATTTCCCCTGAAGAATTGTACGTGAAAATTAAATTTTCAAACGGAGCCACAAAAGCAGATCCCAACCCAGAGAATGCGTATCAGCAAGAGCGTAGAATTTGGACCAACCATAATCGCACGTGCCGCAAGCCTACCTAATTGAATGCTAATCCTTGGCTTACACGCTGCTCCACTGTGCGTCGGTTCCCCCAACACCACAGTCGAAAGCTTTGGGATTCCATTGTACTCACTGTGCACAAGCAGCATCTCGTAATAAGCTCGATATCACGCTCGTGATTGGCTCTTCGATTCGCCCCGAAACGCGTTCCACGCTCTCGAAATTCTTCGGAGTTGACTATTACTCACTTCAAAACAGTCAAAAAATTGTGCCAGTCGAAGAAGAATGAATAATTTACAGATCACATCAAATATTCGAAGAAGAAAATTATAACCTATTTTACATATAAAATGTTTCTTGTACTGAATAGTGACGTCATAGATTCGAAATATAATTAATAAGAACAGATTTTAGTCTATAATTTTCATAAGAGCTTGAAAAGCATTCATTTTTCATAATGTTCGACAAAAAGTTTCTATACTTTGACCTCACTGTTTTCAGTTTCGTATAACATCGACTCGATTTGGGTGTATGATGAGAACTAAAAGGTGAAATTATTCTAATTGTAATACTAACTAGTCTGATTCAGCAATTAAATTGTATTTATTGTCATGGGATAGGAATAATTAGGAAATTTTGAGTTTTGGCTGATTGGAAACTAGGGCATGATGTGGGTATAACATGACGTTGAAGCTACCATCGCGAGAGAGAGAGAGAGAGAGAGAGAGAAGCATTGAATAACATGAAGGTGTCCGATAAAAGTGATAACAGTAATTAAGGTTAATTTCCCATCGTTACCGGCAACATTTAATTAGGTATATCGGGTATGTAGCAAAGTGTGGGTGGCGGAGGTGCAGCAAACAACAATAAACGCGAAATAATCACAGCCTGGCAATGCGTTTGCGTTGTCCGCACTCTGCATACATGCGCGATTAACGATCTGCCATAGGTAATGTCTGAGGTAATTATTAACCTGGCAAACTATACGGGGTATTTACGCCTGTACAATTAATCCTCTATTTACGCAGCAGTAACTTCATATATTCATATATACGGCTGCTATCCTGTTTACTCGCAATCAGAACAACTTTCTCGATGTCGATTCACAAACGAACGATTCATTCGCATTGGTATTAGAATAATTGATCAATTATCTTTCAACTAGCTTTGTTCCGTCTATAATCTGATAATTGGTGCAGTCAAATTTTTTAAATCTTGTTAGAATGACGATCATCACGCGAAATATTTTAATCTAGTGCGAAAGAATTTTTGTGGTGAATCAAGTGATGAGAAACGAATGAAGCATGTTAGCCAAATTCACAAATAAATTTCTAATTTTACTGAACTTTAGTGGGAGCAAAAAAAAAAGAAAAAATTTATTCGAATTTAATAAATTTTGTTCACAGTAGATGATAACTTTGTGCGATTTTATGAAGTGAAAATCCTGGCTAGACCGAGTTGATTACAGGATAAAAAGTTTCCAAACAAAATCATACGACATGAAAAATTCATTCACGTATGTTTTACCTAGTTTTAATGTGATATTCCGGAGTGCCTCTCTTGGTAAAAAGTCTGCATTTAATGACTGAGAAAGTTTTTATTGAGCTGCACTTTTCAACCCACTTTATGATTCGACATTTTGAAGTTTCGGGTTTGGGCTGTTTCCCTGTTATATCCCACGTACCTATCTACCTAAGTATACAGTATACGACATGTTTAATCATTCAATATGCATTTCAGAAACTTTGTTCCCTCGGGTCCAGTAAATACCCGGGCAAACGGGGAAGAACCAAAACTCTATACGTGCAATATTTACTCTGGTCTACATAATTACCACATGCATATGTATGGGAGCGTAAGAAGTGCTTTGCCCCTTGCATTATCAGAATATAGTGGCCATGTTTACTCGGACTTTGAAAAAAAGTTAACTAAATACCCGCAACAATAATGGTAATATAATTTCTTTCTTTCCGAAGACCTCACCTCAATGTACATTCGTTTTTAGTTTCGAACGTCAGAGAACAATGAGTCCTGTTTTTAACCTTTCGACCAAGGCGAGGCGAGGGCGCTTTTCAGAAATCAATTATATTTACAGTCATGTCCAGGCGAGAAGCTGGAGGAGTTGGAATAAATACAGGGAACTGAGTAAGAATTGTTTATCAGGTTTCTTAGAGGCATTCTCAGAAGAACAAAGAAGAAAATCGAGGAAATTATCAATTCGCAACGAAGGAAAGTGATTAAAGAGAAATCTTCAAACGTGACGACAGTTGTAGCCAGAGAAGTACAATAATTATAATAATGAAAACGGTAATCATAATCTGTGGGAACCTATTTTTCTTCTTTTTCTCCCTTTGCCACGGACGGTAGCTTTTGCATTTGCATTAACTCGTAGCGATTAGACATTAAAATTTAACCCTTATCCGTGCAACGCGCTCGATTCCACCCTCTGCAAGCTTGCAAGCTGACCCTGTTTGACCTCAGTTGACCTCGCGCTATTACGTATTCAGTTTTCCCTCGTAGGATGTTCAAGTTACAATATTTGTCTCGTTATGATAAAAAAAAAAACTGTACTTACTGCACTAGACTTTTAAGGATGTATAGGCCATACAATCTCAACCAAAAGTGAGTCTCGTCGTCAATATTGAGTACTTCGAGATGAGATAAAAATCGGAAAAAAATCAACCACAATCAAGATGATAAGAGTATTCATTTTCAATAATAATAATGCCCAAAATTTATCAACAAATTGTTTAAACAAATCATTATTCAACAAATTTCCTAGTGACGTTATTTTTTTTCATGTCAAATGAATTCGTTAATCTTTCTTAATACACATGAATTTTTTCAGAATTTTATCACTTTTTTTTAATTTCCGTTTTCGGAAATTTCTAAAGGCTGTATTTACAAAACTATTAGTTCCACGCTCCGGAAACTTCGAAATTGTAATCTACATCGTTTCCACAATAACATATCCAAAATTCAGATTTTTTTCTCCATTTTTCAAAATCGAAAACGGAAATTTAAAAAAAGTGACAAAATTCTGAAAAAATTCATGTGTATTCAGAAAGATTAACGAATTCATTTGACATGAAAAAAAAATAACGTCACCAGGAAATTTGTGAAACAATGATTTGTTTCAACAATTTGTTGATAACTTTTGGGCATTATTATTATTGAAAATGAATACTCTTATCATCTTGATTGTGGTTGACTTTTTTACGATTTCTATCTCATCTCGAAGTACTCAATATTGACGACGAGACTCACTTTTGGTTGAGATTGTATTGTATGGCCTATGCATCCTTAAACGCGTTCATTCGAGTCTGTAGGTATTTATAATCACGAGAATAAAAATCCGACTGATAATTTCAATAAAGACAATTGTAGTGGGTCATACATGAATCACAAATACAAATTGTAGGCGTCAGAAGAGCGTAATTTTTTGTAAAGCACATTGCAGCTGTCTGACGAGGTAGACGAAAATTGATTATGAATTGATCGGCTATAATCTACACCGATAGTCAGGCTCCGGTGTTTTTTCTTTCTTCTTCCTTTCACTAAAAGGTAAAAAACGCTTTTCCGCAACTTGCCGTCTGACTTTCTTTGATAATTGACGTGGTTCAATGAGCGTTTTCCACGCCGAGTCAGAG
Source organism: Euura saliciscinereae (assembly GCA_018420115.1). Classification (NCBI taxonomy): domain Eukaryota; kingdom Metazoa; phylum Arthropoda; class Insecta; order Hymenoptera; family Tenthredinidae; genus Euura; species Euura saliciscinereae. The sequence continues at coordinate 8,127 of JAFFZH010001716.1, forward strand.
GTTAGCCAAGGGCGATAAGTCTGAGCGACAATTACTCACTTTTTCATTACCGTTTTACCAGGATTGACCCATTATTATTACCCCAATTCGTGTTTTTCTGTCACGACGTATAAATTCAGGCGTTCATTACAATCAGCACAAACGACCAGAGACTTTTTATTCACCTTTTATTGTTCGTTGAAGAAAAACAAAAACAAAAAAAGAAACTAGACCATCAAAATCCCTCCATTTGTTCAAAGTTTACCAGACACGATATCGCATTACCGGTTTTCTCGCCGTCAGGCTTCGGCTTCTTATACGTATAACTTCGCGCTCTGTTTACCGCTCTACTTTTTCCTGTATGAGCATAAAAGATATCGCAGGAAAAGACGCTGTCATAGTTTGCTCCTATTTTTAAAACCTTGGACAAAAATTTCCTCAAGTTTAATCGAGGGATTTGTAGAACAATTAAAAATCTACCCAATTCTTGATTTTGGATGGCAATCGAGAACAACCGTTCCCATTTACCGCACGCCTCGGTTAGTGAACGTAATTAGCAGGCTCTCCGAAACGATTCCCTCGTCCGACTCCGAATTACGCAGTGCCTACCTAACAGAGACCGAAATTTTCGGGATTTAACGATGATTAAACCCAAAATGGTGGGTGGGTAAAATGAATTTTTATCACCAGCCAAAAGTATCTCATCCCGGAATGGATGAAAGAAATTTGCTGATCAGCGTATGGAGGATGCGAGATTTTTCTACTTTCATGTGGAGAGGATTTCTCTCGGAGAAAATAGAGGACAGTCTTTCCAGATGAAACGACGACGCGGGGTTCTTACTGTCCATACTTTATCTCCGTGGTATCACCACGATCCGCATTACCGGAATATCTCATCCCCTGCATATACCAGCGTCTGCGGTAACTCCTCGATCTCATTCCACCCCCTCGGTGGCTCGGCAGACACCGACACGCCACTTTATTTCTCTCTGCCTCCTTTGCCTTCCCACAAAGGCAATCAAATAACGGGGAATTTATTTAAGACATCAACCCTCAGACGTCGATCACGATTCCCTCAGGCTCCGGGTCCCCCCTTCACCTCCGCTCCTCGCTCTTAGAGTCGAGAAGCATAACAGCTTCTGGGGGTTACGAGATATATATATAACTACGTCGGGGCGTTTCGAAGAGTGGAATTTCTACTTTTTTTTTTCTTTTCCTTGGTTTGGGAATTCTCGGGAAACCAAAGGGCACGACCACTGTCATTCGGTCAAAGTTGTCAAACCTTTGGGGAAGGTATAACAGAAACGTTGAAATTCTTTCATCCCTAAACTGTGTGAAAACTAGAGAATATAAGATTGATTTTTCCGTCAGTGATTTTTTTTATCGAAGAGAAACCCCATTTCGAGGGATGAATCTTTGCCAGGATTATGAAGATTTTTCAGATGTTATTCTCATTACATTGCGCAGCCTATCGGTTCAATGCATGGTTGCGTGGATAGTATGCAAAGGGTGGCAGGCAGTTACGTTTTATCCATGTTCTACGTGACTTTTTTGAGGCTGAGAAGTTTACCGGGGATACTTGGAGATTCTGGTTATGGTGAATACGTAGCTGGGAGGCGAAACCTAAATCCCCGATATGATGTATTTTGCAATTTTGCAAATTTTGACATTTTTCTCGCGCAGGGTATACCCAAAAGTTATTTTTCTATTCAAACTTCGTTATCAAGCGCGAAAACTTACCGAAGAATAACAATCAACGCGGTTTCATCATCGAATCAGCTTTCCCTTATCTTTTTTTTCCGAACTTATATTCTCAAAGCTCAGGGAGCGCGTTCCTATCAACCGAGAGATTTATTCCGAGAATACACATTCGGCACACGTAGAGTTGGCAAATAAGAAGATGCGAAATATCTGAAGTTACTCCGTAGATTTTCACTCTCAAGAGGTTGACACACTTTGAAGACGATTCTAACGTTAGAGTTTTGTCAATATTTCAGATCCCAGGATGGTAATTGAATAGCAGCAAGTTTTCGCATCTTCTACTGCAAAATTATATTCCACGCTATGGGTAACAAAATCAGCTGAACTTAAATTCTCAGAGGATTTTAATTAGGACAAGGGAGAAAATTAATGGTAATATATATGGTAATATATCTTTATATTCTAGAAGAATCTTTTTTTTTTTCAACATTTCCAACTTCACGTTTCTCTGTTTTTAGAGAAAATAAATAGTTATTCTTATCACCACGAAAATGATAAGTCGAGTTTTCACTGGATCTCCACGTTTTGAGATCTAGAGAATCACTGCCAACCATTTTCAGATACACATATGTGATCAATTTTTTGACCGATGATATCTCGAGAACGAGTAACCGCATTTTGATGATTCTAGTCTCAATCGACGCCGTTTTTCCAAACTTGAAACTGACTAGATTTTGGTTTTGATCGGTTGAGTACTTGTCAAATTATTTGAATAACGGAATTCTAAAAAAAAACATGGAATAAAAATTACGATATCTTGAGAATGGATGAACGGATTTCGACACGAATCGGTATCTGTAAGTTTTTTGGGTCATTGATCACGAATCTAAGTCAAATTTGGAAACTTCAAAATAACAAATCCAGTATGCTAGTGAAAAATTCTGAAAATGTTCACATTTTGATTGAAATTGGTATTCGAAGGTTTTTTAGGTTGCTGATAAAGGGCCTGAGGGCGAATTCAATCAGCTGTCAAAAAATCCGAAAGTATTCGGATTTCGATGCGAAATGGTACCTGTAATTTTTTTTATTTTCGAAATAATCCAATATTTCCGAAAATTTGAATTGAATGTCACGTCTGGTCCCACGGTCCATACGACGCCTACCCTCACACACC
>JAFFZH010001794.1:0-19208 GCA_018420115.1 Euura saliciscinereae
TGACTGCGTGAATAATGTACATTTTAGGCACTGGCGTGCTACCTGGGCTATGACTGAACATCTATAATTCTTAACTTAGTATGTGGTCATATAACACGTGAGTCGGTAAAGAAGGGATTTTACGAGAAACTCTAATAATTGAATTATGCATTAGAAGGATATTATAAAAAATATTTTTTAATGGTGGCTCCACCGCTCTAAGTAGCTACAAGAAGTGTCGGGTCACAGAGAGCTGGATATTCTATTTCTTTTTTTCCGAATACTGTTTCGTGTTCCAAAAAACGCGTTGTACAGCCCAAGGCGGGGAAAACTAGATTTGAACTCTACTTCCTATTTCTCAACTCTATTTTATTTTTTCTTAAAAAGTAAAAATTATTCATGACGGTATCACGTCGATCCCGATTTCTCGAGAGGTCGGATTGGCTGGCTTCGGTTTATTGCTCCAATTGCGAATTCGTTGATCGTCTAGTACCAGATTCCGAATGACGTGAATCGCAACGTTTTGTTAGTGGTATAGCAGGCCAATCCGAAAGGTCAAGTCACCAGAGTTCTCGATCACTGAATCATCCCCTGTACACGTATTGACCCTGACTGTTTATCGCAAGGGTCTGTGCATACGGTCCAGAAGGCGGCGAACGATCCCAGCCCGAATAGACCTGCTCTTGTATCTGTCCCTGACGGTCGTAATGATCGTGGGTTGGATGGCCGTGAGGTAAATCGTCGTAGTGCATGTGGACGTGGACTGGTTGCGGTTGCGGTGGTGACCACGACGGGGACCAGGCCGGCTCGTGGATAACCGGTGCCTGCACTTGCTGATACGGTTGGTGGAACTTCGCGAAGATGCCGCCCACTTTCAATACCAGCAGAATCACGCCTGTTTTAAAGACACACATTTTCGAGATTGAGGTTGAGATCGATGGAAGGAAACTGAATCAGACCAATCACTCATTACTCACCGATCAGCAAGCTCTTCAAAGACACCGCGACGAGGACGACCAGCAGGGTGGTCATCACTCCCATCTTGTACATGACTGGAAGGAGCATGAACTGCAATCTCTTGATGGCAAACGTTCTTCCTTGGGCCAATTCTCTGCCTGCGAATATATTCACTTAGCTGTGATCATTCTTTCAATAGGAATACGAATACTGGGTCAAAGTTGGACGTATTTTCGACTGACTATGTCTGTTTTTTACAATCAAGTCTCAAAAGCGAGAGAGGTGATTCATCTTGCTTTGTGCTAGCTGAGATCGTGCATCTCTTTTATAGGACGCGCTAATTCGCGGTTTGGCCACAACCCAAAGTGATCTCTCCATTAGAGCTTGTCAAGCTCGATTTGGTCAACGGAAAGTGAAAAGTGACAGAATCTGCTCGTGCAGGCCACATCGGCCTACCATCGCGGGGCATTTGAGATAAGTTTCGACAACAGAACCTGATCTGGCGGTCGAGATGGTTGACCAATTAGGAACCGTTATCTACGACGAGCTAGCGATTTACAACTCACGTCTGTTCACGGCCACTTTACTCACCTTGACCGAGTGTTTCGACGGTTGTTTCGCCTGCTACCACTTCGGTCCCATCGGTCAGTGGATCCGATCCGAATTTCTGACCACTTTGACCCTCGACTTGGCCATGTTCCGTTCGATTTCTGTCATCGAAATCGAAGGACGCGGAGCAAGAGCAAGAGATGTAGACTATTAAAATGAGGAAACTTGGGCACAGTCTCATCTCGATGCGTTCGCCGTTATCCCTGTTGTTTATGACCCGTTGCACCGGTTCGCGAGAGGACTGTACGAAACGTTGTCCACGACACTGTCTTCTCTGTCCGAGCGTTAAAAAAGCAATGGACAACGAGTCTCAGAACGTTGTGCACATCGTCACGTCGCGTAGCCACCATGACGTAGGTACGATACGGCCGGGTGTTACTGGAGCCCGAGACGTTCGAATTTTGAAAGTAGCGGCGATCTTGCCTACGGCGCATCCTCCACGCGCAGGTCAACGCGGTTTGTGTGCCGACGATCGTTTTGTGCGCCCTGAATAACCAAGGCGTACGCCAAGACTTCCTATATACGAAATACCAAATTTTATCAATTAATCACGATTCGGGGTATCCATCGGCGGGGGAAACCGAAATTCTGGCGGAATTGATTCAGATGCTTGCAGATGTACCAAAACCAGCAAGCATCGAGTACAAAAAAACTAAAAAAAAAATTACTGAGAATTTCTTAACGGTCAAACCAACTGCCCGGTTTGGTATACATATTCAAATCATATATCGTGGGATAGTACGAGTAAAATTATACAAAACCACGGCAGTTAATCATAATGAGGATGACATCAATCTGAAGTAGAAAAGGTCTTGAGATTATACGTACGGACCAAAAACGACAAGATAAAAACAAAATAGCGACATGAAGATATGTATAATCTAGATTTGTTGTGTACATACATACGACGTCTTCTAACGGTCATGTTTCGGAGTCATTTGTTTTTATCATTGAATGAATGATGAAATTTGACCACGCTACGGTCTCGACGATATACTGACCTTGATTATCCACTCGAAGAATAATTAGACCTCTCATTATACTGTCAGATGGGGTCGACTTATCGCAATTAAAATTACTGACGGTGTGCGTATGCGACGTGACGAATATATCGACTGACTGTCTCGTATGGACGTACGATCCGTAACCCGGTTAAGGGGGGGCTCCACCGCTTCAAGTAGCTGCAAGAAGTGTATCGCCCAAAACGAGCTGGATATTTTTTTCTGAATACTGTTTTGTGTTCCAATAATCATTCATCATGTTGTACAGCCCAACGCGGGAAAACTAGATTTGAACCTCGACGAATTTCCAGAAAAAATCAGCAAATATTTGTGAGCAAAACTTGTTGAGTTGCAAAATCTAAAGACATTTTACAGTCCATGAATAAAATTGCTCATAAATTATATGTGTGTCACTTGGGAGGAACAGTGGAAGAAGATACGTGTCACGAATAATAATTCAGGGGTTTTCATCAATGATTAACAACTTTCGTCGCAGAGTAAACAACCAACGATTCATTCGATGTTTGTTGAGAGATTATTTCCGTAGGAAACTAAAAGTCGTTACACAGGTTCAACGTCTTATGGCTCGAAACTGGACTCTTCATCTACCATATCAGCAGAGTTCAGCTTCGCGATCAAAGCGTGGAATGCCATTCTTTCGAATACAGAACTGGTATCGGAAGCACGTAGCTGACGTATCATGGTGAACGTGTCGGTATTGCGAGATGTGTTATATTCACGCATGGGTCATCACCCAAGGATGTATCACGTCAACTTCCGTTTCCTGTTGCCGGTGCAATTACAAGAGTTAGTTATTGTGTATCATTGTCAATTGTCATCGCGTTTACTGCGTGCGATTCGATCTACCTGTCCCTTCACAAATCTCCAACTTGAGGGAGGCGGTCTGTGGTGCCACAACCGTCCGGCACAAAGCGGTTCAGTTGAACAGGCAACAATTGACCACCGGATCCGCCGACGAGTACCGATCGGCTTGTCGACCAGTAAACAGTCACAATACTAAATACACCTCAGAGAGTACAAAGATCGGCTCAATTATCGACCCACCAGGAGGAACAGGGGGACCTACTCAAAAGGTGAGTATGACAATCCAGATCCAAATACATCGTGGTAACCACTAGCTCCTGCACGGATCACTGCACATCGTATTTTACAGTAATATCCAGAGTTTCGAGACAATCTGTATACCGCGGGCTCCTTGTTATGGTACCATACAATTCGATCATGTATCGTATCCAGGCTACCTTGACGTGACAAGACGTCAAATCTAGGTGATACCGGTCACATTATTGACCAGACCCCAGAGTAGCTTTGAGCAGGTGCACCGGCACGAGCAGGTATAAACGACCTGCCGTTGACGCAACAGCTGTTTGTTTCCATAGGATGAGAAAAGAAAGAAAAAAAAAGGACCGTTAAGTCAGTCCGGTGGGAGGTAGGAGAATACTTTGAAGATGAGATGACGCCATTTAAAAACGTGTCGTGGTACAACGTTCACACGTATCGGAGGAAGAGTGTCCTTCAAACTTTTAATTTTTTCCCTCGTACCCGCACATATTTCACGATCATACGACGCTATGTGTCTGGTAACTTTCTTTGAATTGACATTCGAGTGATCGATTCGCTGCGTATAGCGCCTCACACGAGTCCCCGGATAATCTGGGGAACGTTATCTCGCAGTAACAAATGATAACCTGATAACCGATATCTTGGATACTAATTATCGTCATCGCGATAGTCGGGCGGCTGCCCAGTCGAATTCGCATCGCGCGTAACAATACGGTACATCGCCTTCCTCACTTTCTACTTTACGATGACCGGATAGAGCCTCCGGTTCAAAGGTGGTGCCGTCATTTTAGTAATTGTTTCTCTTTTCTCTCATCCTCCACAAGGTGAGGCTCGGCCCGACCTTGATCGAGATGGAAGAGGAGGACTTTGGCTTCACGAAGAGGGACGGCAAGGTTCTTCGCAACGCGCTCGTCCTGAACGCCGCGGACGACCGAAAGCCTTCTGTCGCGGGGGAACGGGCCGGAGGCACAGGTGCGGGAGACCGTGACGGCGCAGGGAAGGTGAATGACGAAAACACAACCATAGCCCCACCGGATACAGGAAGCGGCGATACCGGGTCCGAGTCTATAGCCAAGGGTAAAATAAATACGGGAGAGTCGTCAGTCGTCGACGAGCCTCCGAGCATACCGAACGTCGTCGAGTATCACCTCAAAGTTAAAACACCGTCGAGCTCATACCCGGCCGTGAAAAAGAACGGCGAGTCGTTACCCGAGGAATTCAAGACGAAGATGGCGCTCGAAAACAAAGGATTCGAGACCCCCCCTCCCGAGCTGCCGCAGACGTTTCACGTCAAGTACCTCGGCTCCCACGACGCCCGGGGCCTCTGGGGAATAAAGCACACCAGGAAACCCGTCGATAACATGGTCGCATCCGCGAGGTCGTTACCGACGGGGACGATACTACCGCTGATAAAACTGATCGTGGGCAAAGAGGGCGTCGAACTTTTACCGCTCGGTAAGAAACGCCACGACGGGGGCGTGTCGAGGAGGTTCTCCATCGACACCATATCCTACGGGGTCCAGGACCTCGTTTATACCAGGGTCTTCTCGATGATCGTCGTCAGAGAGGGCGGCCAGGTCCACGGAATATCGCCGTTCGAGTGTCACGGATTCGTCTGCGAGTCGAGGCACCACGCCAGGCAGCTCACCTACTCGCTCGCTCACGCCTTTCAGATATACAGCATCAACGTCAAGGCGCAAGGGAAGGCCGACGAAACCGCTGGCAATATAAAAAAACGTTTCGCCATCGATCTCAGAACCCCTGAGGAGATCGAAGCCGATCTCACAATCGACTCCGAGGCGTGAAGACGATCCGTTTGGGACTTACCGACGGGGACCGATTACCGACGGAGCTTCGGCTCAGTGTCGTGATCGATTCGGCGCAATCTTGTGATCAGAGAAGATAAGTGTTGTGTGATCAGTGATCAGAGAAATCGTATAAATTTATTATAATAGAGTTTTAATAATTAAGAAAATGTATTATATCCAATCTCCCACCTGTTAAAAGTATTACATAGATTATTCGTTGATATTCTATCCATTACTGCATAGTATAATAAGCATAATTATCTTAAGTCTATAGATTTTTAATTGAATAAATCTATTTATACCTTAACGATCAACATTTACTGTAATTAACGGATCTTTACGCGGCGATAATGAACCGGTCCCTCACTAATCATCGGCGTGTTTCTGCAGTGTGGTCGACGGTCTCGATCACAGAGAGCGCTGTTCAGGGTCTCAATTCAAATTCGAATAATATACCTCCGCGTTATTAGATAACATATTTGATATTTCCAATAACTCGTTTTTTAATTCTTCCTACTGGTGACGGATTATTAATTTTTAGATAAAATCCTCACGGTCGGATTTCACCCAAAAATATTGCAGGTATCATAATTATTATTCTTAGAAAATGTCTTTCGAAATTCTCCAAACGCACTTGAATCAGAAAGTTATCCGAGTCCGTCGATAATATTGTCTGCCCACACGATGCTTCAAGGTTGCTGAATTCTGAACCTTTCTCAATTTTTTTTTTTTTTTTTTGTTCAGCAAATTATGATTATATTGAAAAAATCATGATCTTGTCCCCTTTTTGAACCACGAAAACAAACTTCCCACTTTTGTTTCTTTCAGGGTCCGAATAACAACGAGATATTGTCGTATCGTCGTATCCTGTTTCGCGTTTTCCGACGCCTTTGTTACCGATTTTGTAAGATCAGCTCATAGCCACTTCGTACCTCCCGCAAGAAGTAACTTTCTGCGCCCATGTCGTCGAGTGTTCCCCACTCAGCTGGACGAGAAAGCTTTCTGTAGTCCGTACGATCAAGTAGACTCAAAGAATTTCCACTTCGAGCTGGTAGTCTTTAGTTGGTACCGCGAGTCCCAGACGTTCTATCAAAAGTCTGCATTTAGATATTTTCTCATTGCGGTCTTTAATTCGCGTGGCCATCGAGTGGTTCAAAGTCAAGTTTTTTTTCCTGAATAAACACAGTTTCTTTATTTTCTTTTAAATTGGGTAAAGTTTGAAAAAAAAAACACACTGCAGCCTTTCTCATTCGTGAAATACACCGCTGAATATATTTAGTGCATCGTATCCGTTGGATGTGAAGAAAGAAAACTAATGGCGGAATAGTGGATTTCAACGCTGGATAAAGAGAGGACAAGGTTCGTATTCTCAATTCCATTTCTCTCCTCGGTAAAGTTTTCTTATTCACGTTACATACGGCCCAGTATATAACTCTATACATTCGCCAAACAGTTCAGGTACACCTCACTTTCGATTGCGATATTCTCGCCACTGGTGAAACGCCAAGAGCTCTGCGAAATGCGATCGACAATAGGTATAGTCAAAATGAACTGGATCTTTGAATATAAATTCAACAAAGGTTTCATCGAACTATACCATTTATCGCGCTATCTCTTTCGACGATATATTTGTCTTTCCTCTCAATTGACCAGAAGAGGTGGTTGAAAGTGAAGGTAGGCGGATTAACAACGTCCATCGACGATATAAATAATAATTAACATTATTTTTACACATTGTGGATAGGTGTTTCATTTAGAGGCAATAAGCGTGTCATCGGAAGAGAGAAATAGAAGAGAGAGAAGGTGTTAAAGACGTTGGAGAAAATCGTTCAGACTCAATTCGTACGTAGATGTGTTGGATCAGTGTTTGTGTGCACGACGATGCGGATCTACGGAGAAGATAGTGAAATTTTCTGTCTATTTACGTAAAAAGTATCTAATCCCGATTCGAAACAGATGCCATTTTGTAACGAGCTGGTTACAATTGAACGACGACAACGAGAAGAGGAGAACAAAAAATTGCTGGTTCGTAAAACCCCGAGCCTCCAGCCGGGAGCTGCAGACTTCTGTCTGCGATCAGGGACACCTATATATATTATAACCGAATCCTTACGCAATCTCTAAAACCGATTTTACTTTCACAAACACATAACACCCTCCCGCGTACGTGTCCGAGCTGCCTGGGTCGGAATTTTCATGGTGTGTTAACCGTGAATAGCAACGCAGTACGCGGACTGTGATGATATCGTAGCTGGTGGAAATTTGTTGAAATTGTAATTTTCCATTTTTACATGATAATGTAATGTAGTTATTCCACAAACCTGAATATAGGTGTGTTTCTTCACGCTCATAAATATCACGATTAATATGATCACCTCTTTGTTCAACGTACTAGAAAATCGAGTTTCTCAACTAGACATACATCCGAGGATAACAGGGACGCTAATTGTCCAATCCGCTTCCTTACCATTTCGGTTCCTTTTAAGGACACCACTCGTTCCCCGGTGCATCATGTTATACCCTGCATGAATAATAATTTTTTTTTTCACGGTGGTGGCGTGTTTTAAATTCCCGCGAGTCTTTTGTCGCCATGGGGGAGACCGGTGAGGCGCCTCCCCCACTGGCCCTGAAATTCTTGCTGGGACATTAACGTATTGAGATATGGTCGAATTGTATGCGGACTTTGTTTGTCGCTATTTATTTTCCATCGGTATGTTGGGATTGGCGAGGCACGGTGAGATACCGGTTTTCGTCCGTGCAGACCGTGGTCGTAAAAAACAATCGTGATCATCACGGGTTGCATTTAAATTCTGCATATTGAATAATGACCAGGCTCAGCGTGTGTTTGTGCGCCTTGCGTATACGTGACATTTGCAACTCTGCACCGCACCGCACCTTTCTTTCGACTTACGATCGTCGATCGACCTTGATGAACGGGTAGAAGCTCGGGGAATCGTTTATCCCCATCTGTGCATCATCGATCATCGAAAATGTTGCTCGCTGCAAACCATTGGCACGTGTTCAACTGTGATACAACTGAAGTAGGCATCTAGTTATGGAACCGTTGGCATATCGATTATATGCAGAAAAATCATGAGGTGCCCCGAACACACACAGCTGGGACAACTAGTTGTACATAGCTAACGACGCGTTAGCGCGGAAACACTTTCACTATGGACACTAAATATACTTTGGTATATATTCATCATCGTATATATATAGCTGGTTAAAGTTGCAGAAGGTCGCCTTTATGCCTCTCGGACCCTGGGCCGATTAACTCGCGCACATATTTTCGCAATGGCCCCGAAGCCTCGTTGCTATGTGACCGTTTTCATTCCTCGCACACTTCCGTCATATCTTATGCGATCGTCGTCAAATGTCATCATACCTTCCCGCGGGGGACTCCCCGCAATCTATCATCACGGATGGACTGTTTTTTCCCTCGCTTCATATACCAATTTCTTGATTGACGGTAAAAATAACGCCCTTGACATCGTAATTTCGAGTTTGGAACATCGGATCCATGTGTGCAGGTGATGAAATTGACTTTTTCGAAGAGGTATATAGTGACGGTGATGATTCCTCGAAAAGGTGTGCGAAGCCCAGAGGCGATTTCTGACTGGATCGTTTGTGTGGTTTCATCCTCGTTTTCCGACCAGAACGAAGCACGTCCCACCGTGATCGCGACTGGTGAAAAAATTTTCATCCGAATAGAAATCGGACCATGGTACAAAAACTTGGCAGAACCCGTTTAATTGTTTTCGAACTCTGCGCGGTGTGCAAAAGCGTTACATAAATATTGGCGATTGGCATTTCTTGCCAAGCGATGACTCTCGAAGAATCTCTATCAACGGTCGAGATCCTTCGCTTAGCTTTTGTTATATTCCTATAAACCGTTCAGAACTCATTGTAAACCGCAACAGACGGTTAACGGTTAATAATCTGGTGGCTTAACACATCGGGCATTGGGAAGGTGTCAATGATCCCCGCGTCTGCAGTTGATATGCCCGCCATCGTAGACGTCGGACGCGGAGACTCGGCGGCTAGAAATTTTTAGAAAAATAAATATCACTCTCCTTTCGTTTTCGCGTTTTTCTTTCATTGGTTTTCTTTTTGTTATTCCAGTTGAAACAACATGAGAGAAAGGATAGAGATTCTGCTACTGATCTACGGTGAGATTCATTGTCTTAAATTTGACGTTCATTTCGATAGTTTCTCACAATTATCCATGGTATTCCCACAGGGCTCGTGCTCGTAGCGGCGGGTTCAGCAGCTATTAAACCTCCTCGTCCCAAGTTCAAAATAGCCACAACTTCCACGACAACGACGACCACGGAAGAACCAGAGCCGGAAGAGCCTGAAGTAAGTTTTTTTTCTAATCGATCCTTGAAGGACTCGAAGATTTTTTTCAAGAACGTAAAAAACTGCGGAACAGAAACAATGTAATTTTATTCATGGTCATGAATCTCGTTCAGGTAACGACCGTGTCTACCGATTCGAACGCGACGACCGGTCACACTCTCACCGGTATTCCCCAAATCGATTATATATGGGACCCGAACCTCCCCAGGGAATTGAACGGGTTCAATCTGAGCTCTTATCCGTTCTACAGCACCGTTCCTACGGAGGAAATAAACTTCAAATGCGACGGTCTTCACGATGGCTTTTACGCCAGCATTGAGCACAGGTGTCAGGTACGATTATTCGACTCGATTATCAAACGATCAATCTCTCGCGTTCTGACATTGTGTGCTTCTTTCTTTTTTTCCTCCGCCAGGTGTACCACCATTGCCTCTACGGAACACGGTACGATTTCCTATGCGCCAATTTCACAGCGTTCGATCAGAAGACTTTCATATGTCATTTCGCGTCTGAGGTGGACTGCGCGAACTCTAAGAAGTACTGGCACAGAAATGACGCCCTGTACCAGGCCACAACGACCACGACAACCTCGACGACGACCACATCGACTGTGGCGCCTCCGGTAGCCCCGGTGCTTCCGGCGGCGAGACCGCCGCTGAGAGACAGGGAAACGAACCGCAGAAGGCGGCCGCCCTTCAGGAGGAGGCCGGCGTACGATTACTACGACGACGAGTACTACGACGAGGAGTACGACAGGACCAGACCGCGCGGTTACGACAGAAGAGACGGTTACGAGTACGACGATCGCAGCTTCAGGAACGACAGGGAGAGAGACCGCGAGCGCGATCGAGAACGGGATTACAGGGAACCGGAGAGGGACCGGGCCGTCAGACACAGGGAACGCGATAATCCGGATCAGAGGCCGCTTTACGAGGAACGGGAAAAAATACCAGCGGCTAGACCGAACCGCAGGAGACCGGTGACCGACCAGTACGACGAAGATGCAAGACCGTTGGCGAGAGACAGGACCCGCGAGCCGGAACCCGACGTCTATCCCGACGAGAAAGAAGCGTCTGATACCAGGGTCAGGGACCCTCCCAGGGACACCGACGACAGAAGATATTCTGACAAAAGGTGAGTCCGGCGCATGCGCGATTCAATAATGGCGTCGTTTCATTTATTTCACAGCTCACGGTCACGAACTCTTGCAAATTCGATCCTAGAAAAGCGGCAGGATCTTCGATGCTTTCTAATTTAGGATCCAGTCGGTGGAACGAGTAGCGTAAAGTCGCGAGGTGGAGCTGCGTCCGCCATATTGGATCTTGCTTGTCCTCCTATTAGTCCTGCAGACTTTGAGCGCATTCGACTAGCAACTAATTTTAAGTTTTTCTAGATACAGGAACGATTACGACGACAAGGATCCGGCTCCGGCTGGACCAGGGGGTACCAGTGGGCTGGTGAAACCGGCAGCACCGACAACTTCGGTTTATGCCCGACCCAGAGCGCCGCCGAAGATCCGAAGACCCGTGCCGGTGTCCGAGAAGAATAAATATGCGTACAACGTCTCGGCGAGTGCTGCCGTCCCAACGCCTGCTGGTGATTATGAATATTTTCGAATACGTTAGCGACTATCCTTCCAACGCTGCTGATAATTGTGTTACAAGTCTTGAAACCACTTTCATTTTTTATTATTTTTTACAGAAGAACCGAGGAGGAGACCGGACCCAGTCGACAACGATTATCCCGACGAAGAAGTGGACCCAAGACCCCGAAGACCCGCGAGGAGGAGGCCGGCGTACAGAGACAAAGAGACTAATTACGACGCGAGGGAAACCACCAGGGACCGAGAAAGGGAACGGGACCGTGATCGCAACTACAGGTAAGGTAACGTACACGACACAATTTTGGCCACAATCTCTTCATCATCTCATCAACGTAGAGACGGAATAAATATCGAACACGTAGAAGCCGAAGAGACTCTAGGAAATCACACAAAACAAACTCACAGAATCACAACCCAGACAACGTCCGCTGTTCTTCCTTTTCACTAACCTCCCGAACACCTCGATTCAGGACCCGATATCAGGACGAAGATGAGACCGAAGTGCAGCCTAGGAAGCGTCCGGATCGCCAGAGGGACAGACAATACGAACGAGGTGACAGACTAAGCACGTACGACAGAGACAGACCCGTCGAGCGCACAACTACGACAGCCCCGACCACAGAGAGACCCGCGGTTCAATATCCCAGCCGTTCTGCAGAGAGGCCAACATCGTCGGGGGTCAGAGGTACCTTCCTGGCCCGAGACAGAGACCGAGAACCGCCACCGATAGCCCAGAGCGAGCCCATAAAGAAGCCGAACTTCTATCGTACGAGAATGGAAAAGACCATCGAAGACGCTCCCGCACAGACCTTCTTCAAGCCCGAGGACGAAGACGACGTCGAAGCTTATCCGGACGTCGAGGAAGAACCGAGAGTCAAAGACTCGAGGGAGAAGACAGAGCAGAGGTACTCAGAGCCCGAAGTCGCCCCCGAAGAACCATCGTCACGTCCCCTACCAGCGGGCCGTGGGAGCCAGAAGTACGAAAAGTCGGAGACCGGGCCTCAGAAGACGGCCGCAATCGACTACACGGAGAGCTCCTCGGAGTACTACGACGAGCCGGAAGAGCTGCCGGCATCGTCGCCGAGGACCACGTTGCGCATAGTCAAGCGGCCCTTCCTCCCGTCGAGAGGTGGGAATCCCAACCCCAGGGGCCTCAAACAAGTCGGATCGAGGGTAGAGCCGAGACCGGATGAGGACAGAAAGGACGTGAGGTTTTCGGCGAGGGTGAACTCGGAAGACAACGCGGAGTACAGCGGTAGGAGACAGCCTTACGATGCTTACAGGACGGTTCAGTCGAAGGACGAGGCAGCCGACGAGGGGGTCGAGGCAAGGCCTCAGTCACGAAGACTCCAGAAGGAGGACTCCCCCAGCGACCTCCAGGAAGATGCTAACCGGGAGGAATCGGCGTCGTCCGCCGATCAAGAGTTCTTGCGGGATCGACGACCGAGCGACGCCTTTCATCGGCTTCAGGATATTCCGGAGAGCGAGTACGACGTCACCCTCAACGAGGCACTGACGCCTCCGTTGACCCAGGAGTCGAGCTTACCGAGCGGCTTCGTACTGCCGATTCAAAGACGGCTCGAGAAGGACGCGAACCTGCAGTCGTCGCAGAGGAACTATCTGTTCACTAGACCGACCGAGTCCGTTGCTCAACTTAAATTGTCGCCATCTTCGGGATCCAGCGCGTTTCACGTCCCACCAGTGGTAGAAAGATCTCGAGTCACTCTCCCGAGACAAGGAACTGTCTTCGCGCCTGGCAACCAGGAGGCACCGTGGCAGGGGTATGTCGAGTACTAATTATCGTGCGGGACTTAGTCTCACCCGGACGGTATATTTATTGGTGAAATTTAAATATATATATTTTGTTTTTATATACTTCAAACACTGCCAATTGAGCTGGCTAGAACCATGATAATTTGAAAATATTTCCAATTTCTTCGATCCCTTTCAGCGGATCTGTAATTCGACCTTTTCTCATTACGTAAGCGAACTTTGAAACACCATACATGTAGAAAAAGTGAAAAACTTGATGATTGGCACACCTGCGTGTTAACTACTCAGGTAACAACGTACGCAAATGTGGGGTGTGCCAATTATAGTGTGATATGATACGACTTCTTCCTCTTATTTTCGAAGTAGCGATTTTTCTACCCGTGTATGGTGTAAATTTTGTAAATATGATATACAGACGCAGTATATTATCGCAATACAGTTCGCTAAATTCGATTCGAAAGTTATAATTTAGCATTCATTTGCAGACTGTTTATATATTGAATGGAGAACTAAAAATGTATTCTTATCTCTTATACTACGTGTGGATAACTAATTGGAGTGCAACAGAGTGATAAGTTAATCAACTGAAGTAAACACGATCATATCCTAGTAATACGGACCTTCCTAGCTGTATGTAATTATTATAAAGATCGGCATGTAAATTATGCTACATAATTGTAATAAAATATATTACCTTGAAGATAGTTATCAGTGTAGTCATTGATTTTTCACTCCTCACTTTCATTGTTTCTTCCATAGCGAGTAAATCACTTCCGGTATGTCGACGTGCGTCCGTGATATCACACAGAAAGGCAAAAAATTTTGAAGAAAATTACAAGACGTCGCGAATGAATAGATAAGACTCTGATACACGATATCGCATCTAGATAATCTATTCGTCATTCGAGCAAAATGGGTACACAGCTTCATCAGAACTGCAAAGTTTTCAGTTACGGTTAAAATGTTTGTGAACAGCTGTGAGAATAGACCGTAAAATTGAATCAGTTTAATTCTGTGAGATTGTAAAGATCAATTATGACGGCTACTCTGCTCTACGTCGTCGGTGCTTTGATATTAGTTGGGTATCACACGACAATCGTGTGCGGAGAGAACGGTGCGTTTAAATCACACAACCTGGTAACCGATAATTCGTTACTTTCCATCAAACACTACTTTTCTCCTGTTAAGGAACCTGCAGCAAAGACACAAGCGGAGGTGATCTTTGGTCGCCAAATTGTACCGATGACAACTACTGGCGACCTGTTCAATGCAAGGGAGAGCAGCTCAACGGCAGGTACACCGTAAAATAAACACGAACATTGAACAAAACTCGATTATATTTTTTCCCCGTAGATGCTTTTGCTACAACGCGACTGGTACCAGATTGTTCGGTTGGGAATGGTGGGCTTCGGCCGATAACATGACTTGCGGTAAACGAAGAGATTGACATTTTCTATCGGACTTAACGCGGTAAGGAACCTTTGAAGGCCTAAAGTCACGCGATTTGATACATAGATTTGTGCGCAGCATGTTGGGTTGCCTATTGTCCGCTACTTTAGGATAGGCAACTTGACATACCGCTTACAAGGACGACATGAACGTGTCATCACCGATTTCGACCGGATTTACAGCATATGTAGGGCTTGACTAGGAATGAAAATACGGCAAGTGGGAGCGCGCCATAGTCAAGCGTTCAGGAGAAATATATATATCTGCTGAACGCTCGACTATGGCGCGCTCCCACTTGCGGTATTTTTATTCCTAGTCAAGCCCTACATATGCTGTAAATCCGGTCGAAATCGGTGATGACACGTTCATGCCGTCCCCTTGTTAGATTTTCCGGAAACACCTGACAATCATGGGCTGATAGTTCGGTTTTCGTGGAGATGCGGGCTTGTTTTGTGTTCCAACACTATGTCAATGCAACAAATGATGTTTTCAAGTTAGCGAGTATTTGGCTGATCCTTCAAAGGTGACCTTTTCTATTTTTACGGTGAAGGAAAGGAGACTGAAACGTTGCTATAACATTGTCCCGATTCTATCTGACCAGCATGTAGCCGTCGAAGAGAGGTCCTCGAGGCCGAGGGAAGAGGAGACGTGTCCTTGCACTGTTCGAGCGAGGGGAACTACGAAGAACTGCAATGTGACAACGGGGTTTGCTGGTGCGTAGAAAGCATGACTGGTAAACCAACGGAGAGAGCTTATCCCGAGTCAATGATCACCTATCTCCCGTGTTGTGAGTTGATAGAGCGATCTTAGGACAGGTTTTATCCTGTTACCGACATCGGCCGGTAAAACAGACCAAGAATTTTGGCTTTTTATGCCCACAGACAATGCGACGGTGGTTGGATCTCAATACCTTCGACAATGCGAGAGCAAGATGGTCGCACGTTCTAGAGTTCTTTCGAAACTCGAAACGCACGGACGATTTTATACCTACATCGAATCGGTGAACTGCGATCCTGATGGGAGTTACGGCAACTACTTACTATCCGGAACCATGTTAGTACTTTTGAAATATTTTTCAATTTTTATGTTCATTTCCATTATCTCAGAGCGTGGGTATTGAACGAAGATCTAAAGTAACGTAAAATCTGTTTAGAATATATTGCGTGTGGCGAAACAACACCCAGATTTCGGCTTATCAGACAACGGTCGAAGACATACTCACTGTCAACTGCTGTAAGTTTTTACACGACGATCGTTGAATGCTGTGTATCGATTCAAGTTCCTTTTCAGACTGTGCCCGCGATTACATGATATTCAGTCTCGAAGAGCTGACCTTCACTTTGACCTGTGAAACTAGCGGTGAATATTCCGGCACGCAATACAGCAATGGATATCCATTCTGCGTAGACTCGGATGGTTTTGCAACTACGAATCTCGGAGCTCTTGGGGAGGATCTCGAATGTTGGGATACCACTTGAAACAACAACGCCACAAAAACAAAACAAAAATAAATAAAAAATTGTTCATGTACATTGAAAAATCGATTTTCTTTTGTCCACATAGAGACAACCAATAAAAAAAAAGACGATCGACGACTCGTATACAGGGTGACTTTCTCACGATGGAAGAGTCTGAACTTGACTACAATCGAAAATCAGCTTCTAGACAGTTGAATTGGTTCAGAACTGGATTGGAACAGTCTGAAGTTAGCTGCAATCGAAAAATCAGCTTCTAAACAGTTGGATTGGTTTAGAACTGGATTCGAACAGTCTGAAGTTGGCTAGAATAGAGAAAAGAGCTTCCAGACTGTTGGATTGATCCAGAACTGTCTAAAAAAAGTTTGCTTTTCAATTCAAGCCAACTTCAGACTGTTCCATCGTTAGGAATTCAACCTATATCAGAATGCGTACTATTGGTTCTCACGTTTCGAGACGAAGTTCGCTTTTTTTTAATATCGGTCTGTTACTGAAAACTATCCGAGCTCATTTACGATGGAGTGCAACAACCCTGGAAAAGTTTTCCGTAAAAAAACTCAGGACAGTCAGTATTCAAGTTAAGAATGAATAGCATTTCCAGAGGATCCTGAGAACTGATGAAGATGCAATTTTTTACTCTATTTCCACTTTTTTTATTCAAAAAAATATAATCAATATAATGTAGGAAAGGTGGGTGTGACCCTCTGGTATACACACGAGAATACGAGTTCTGGCTTCGTGAAGCATCACACCTCCTAAGCGTAAAAAACCGACTTTGGATAAGCTTGAAAAAAAAAAAAATAGTCGATGCCAGGAAACCGTGTGATGTCGTTTGTTCTGAATCTTAGTATATAATTAGAAGTATTTTTCGAGGAAGGAAACGAGCTTGCTCGGCTCGTCCTTGGGGCCGTGTCTTTCGACGACTTTCCCCTCTTTGTCGACGATGAATTTAGTGAAATTCCATTTTATGGCACTGATCAGAAGACCGCCTTGCTCTTGCTTCAGGTACTTCCACAGGGGATGGGCGTTGTCCCCGTTAACGTCGATCTTCTCGAACAATTCAAACTTTACCTGTAACAAAAATTCCAAAAAGTTGATATTTTGCGATCCAGAAAGAGTTTCGTTCAGTTTTGGTAAAGAAAAAATTATTCCAGTACTTTTTGGCGTGCAGCAAAACTGCAGATATCGTCGCTACTGCCGGGTTCTTGACCTCCAAATTGGTTGCAGGGAAACGCTAGGATCCTCAGACCTGGAATAAACGAAAAATTAGCGTTTTTTTTTCTTTTTTTTTTAAAATAATTATAACCACCTTTAGTCTCTGCGAACTGATCATGGAGTTCGTTCAGTTCTTTGTAATTTGTCGCTGTGAGTCCGCACTTTGATGCGACGTTAACAATGAGTAGTACGTGTCCCTTGTATCTGTAAGAATAATTTGTTAAATCATTCATAAACAATAATAAATAACAAAAAAAAATTAAGCTTTGGGGTCTCATAGGTGTGCAATAGCATGCACGATAAAAAAACCATACTTAGATAACGGCACATCCTCTCCTTTGATAGACTTGACAGTGAAGTCGTAGACCGAAGTCGCATTTTTGTAATCCTGATTTCCGCTCATATCTGAAAGAAGTAGATAATCATTAGTTTTGAATTAGAAGCGTAGAAGAATGTTAAGAATCATTTTAAAAGCATGAAAAAAAAAAACGATTGATCAACCAAATGTGATATTTTTTTTTTTCACTGTTGTTTCAAGACTGTTAATCTGTGTAATTAGATCAATCTTAACATTTAACGTGTGAAATTCGTAGAGCTACGACGCGGCCGATGCAAGCGAACATGATTGAGCTTTCAGTGTCTTTCTCGATGTGTTTATGTAACAGATGACTAGATAGAGGTAAAGAAGGTAGCGAGTGTTTGTCAAAGACTGAAGTGTGGCTGATGAATATTCGGCAAATAGGATGAAAGTAAAGACAGTGCAAAAGAAAAAGAAAGAAAAGAAATCTCCGACAGGCAGCGACATCGCGGCGAATAACCGAACTAAAACGTTCTTTGCCTTGTCACACCGGCTCGCCTAGGTAAACAAGCGTCGCATTACAAACACTTGATCGATTTCGGATAATTAACGAATGTCATTGAATAAATGAGGCTGGATATTCACCTGTTATATATTCCCCACACTTTTCTTCGGTAAATACTTCGGTACTCTCGATTTAATACTCGCTAATGATCAACGAAACACAGACCACACCAGTTGCGTTTAGCGTTATGCGTACCTGCGTGCGAGTACTGAATCTGTGTGATCAGTAGTCCGACTGCGCGCGCAGGTATATGTATATATGCTCAAGTTTTGACCGTTGACGACAAGGAACTTCTTCGTCTCTCTTTCATTGTCAGTCACAAATTTCATCAACCTTGTCGAATCGTACAAGATCCTGCGGATAATGCTGACTCAGCTCGGCTCATCAGTCAATAAAATAGAGCGAAACATATTCTAAAATTACAATATCACATCGAAAATCTTTTCCGACAAAATTTATAATTGTGTCGTTAGAAAGATTTGAAAAAAAAATGTCTAATCGAGTTACCATTTTCTTTTTTTTTCTTATCATCATATCCGTTGAGACTTATATCAATTAATACATCAATCTTTCATATTTTTTCATGCGTTTTTGTAGACGACATACCGCTAACGCTACGCTCAGTCGATAAAACAGAACAGAAGAAAACTTGAAACGATTGCATCATGCGACTCTAAATATGTAATATAACAATAATTAGCATAGAATAGCAACAGGCATGAACAATTATTCTGTGTATTCAACGAAATTTGATTACCTGAGATTGAGAGACTTTGAAAGTCACGTGACCTCGATATGATTTACACTTGGAATTTTCAAACGCCATTTTCTCAGCCAAAACACATTCGATTGATGTGAAATTGATATCAGTGACGTAGAAAAACTCAATGAAGGGCCTGCCAATCGTGGATTTTCGAAAATCGAGACGTAATAACAGTTTTTTAACAATATTGTTCTGCAATCCAAGGAAGTGCTGCCTCTCTTCACGAGGGGCAGCACCTCCTTGGGTTACAGAACAATATTGTTACACA
>JAFFZH010001891.1:0-12320 GCA_018420115.1 Euura saliciscinereae
TGGTTATCAACAATTGTCAATGTCACTGTGTTATGGGGAGCTACATTTGCTACCGCCCGTGAGCCACGAGACCTGGCCTGAGACGCCAGTGATGATGGAATGCGAAGAGGAGGCCGGAAACATTGACAACTGTTATTAACAATAATAATAAGAATTGTTGATAAGAATTGCTAATAACAATAATAATAACAATTGTTATTAACAATTGTCAATGTTTCCGGCCTCCTTTTCGCATTCCATCATCGCTGCAGGCGTCTCAGGCCAGGTCTCGTGGCTCACGGGCGGTAGCAGATGTAGCTCCCCATAACACAGTGACATTGACAATTGTTGATAACCATTGAAAAATGTTTCCTACGAAAGATGTTAGTTTTGACCTAACAAATTTATTGTTGAACAAAATAAGTCATGTTCCCATTTAAGAAAAACATGTTTGTCATTTTTACGCCACCATTTGTTATTAAAAAAAATTGAAATTTTTTTTTGAACGTCCCCCTCCGAACCCTACAAGTTTGATATTACTTATTACTCGATCCAAGTACTACTTTCCGAGATAAATTAAATGTAAGATTAAAATGGGACACCCGGTATAATTCAATCAATAGTTTGAAATTGAACGATTATGGGAAACTTCCCAAAGACGCGGTTTCTGATCCTCTCAAAAATTCGTGTCCTAGTTTCTAGCCCCTCCAATGTGGCAGTTTCGTATCCTCGGCTCGCCACCGTTAGTTCAGTTCAGTCCAATACTTTTCGAATGAGGATTTATAATTCCCAAGAATGGTACAGAATATGTTCGGATTGACCAAGACGAGGTCACTGTTTCAACAGAATATACGTCCTTGGAAAAAACCGTTGATGTTGTTGAGCTTGGGAATCCAGGGTTCAGAATCTTCGACAACGCTGGAATAAACGGAATCCTGAAGGGAGCCAGTATGTGTCCTACTAGCCTATGCATCACACTTTCAGCTAGTTTTCTTCCTCGGTAAGTGCTACGAGCACTTATATCCTGCTGAATTGTTGATCAATGGAAAGATTCCGGAATTTTTCTATGACACGAACCAGCTGCTAGAGGCTTAGAGAAAACGAAATAATTTCTTGATAACCTTCGAAGTTACTGTTGAAAAGATGCTACTGAAATGATCAGTAATTAGGATAGTGTTTTTGATTATACACTCAATGGTGAAACTGTCCCTATTGATGAATGATAATTCTTTTCATCACCGGGAGGACTTGGACTGATTACCTGACTCGCTCTCTGACAGAGACAAGAGAGGCAACAAGCAGGGGACACGTCCCGTGGTGTTCACCTCTGCGCCGACCGGATGTGTTTATTGTGAATTTTGTATAGCGATGTTGGGTCAAGGCAGCGTTCGATCACGAGAGTTTAAATAGATTTCAGTTCGAACCACTTCGAAGGTTGTGCCGCAGTCCTAGTGCAAAACGTAGTAAAGTAGCTGCGGCATTGTCACCTGAATCGTTTGTGCTCGCAACTTCAAAAAGTTCCATTGTGAACACGTAATTGGACTTACCATGAAATCTGCTGCAGAATAAAAACATCGCCGTGGCACCAAATTCTCGCCCCTTCCGAATTCCTAGAAATGGAGTGGCTTCAGACTGACAACTGGCCGATAACCGAGTTCTGTAATTCTGGCCGGTGGTGGACACGGTGCTAATGCATTGGTTCTACATTCGTGGGTTCACATGGACCGTCTGTCGTGGGTGAATCCATGGAGCTGTGGGGCTGTGGGGCTTGGATGACCCCGCAACTCCCCACAGGACCCCAAGAGGGCACCCGCGCCCGTATTTCACGGTTTACCCAAAAATTAGCCATTAATTTACACCGTGCGGCCAATAACGGCCCCGTGCCTATTTCCAGTCTATATTCCGCCCACGGTTGCTGCCAACTTTGTAACAAATAGCCGCGAGGAATTGCCACATGGTGTTCGGGCCAGTTGTTTATAATGTCCACAAATATATCTATATCGAAATCTTAAGAGTATGCAGCGCGCCTGTTCAAAAAATGAAGGGGTAGCCATTGACGATTTCCGTTTCCTGATTATTTCGCGCTATGAGGCGTCAACTCGGATAAAGAGGCTCCAGCCATGTAATGTCTCTTTCGGCACGGATTTGTGAGGCTTTTATTTTTCAGGACTCTATAATGCCGGAAGACGCTTCAATTGGCAATTCCCAACGGGCGAGGCGATGGGGAAAAAAGGTCTAGATTACACAGGAGGGCAAGTTTAGTTGCCTCATAAACTCCTATCTTTACATGCTCGCCCACGCCTCGTGCACGCGCAGTCCTAGCACGATCTGGTCATCGTCGACAAGTGCAAAGAATTTATTTTATCTATCTGACCACCCTAGATTTCTCAATTGCAAACGATTACTGTTACCCCCTCGTTTTAACTACCTAATTCCCGTACACCTCAGAATCATGAGGCTAAGGCTATGGCTATTACCAGGAAATGAGAAAAATTACAGTGGCACCATTTTCATGCAACTAAGATTGCTGCCCAAAGAATATCACATTATCACATAGGATTACGAAAAGTTATCGGTCGTGAGAGTTTCTAGAGTGTGTTGGATTCGGATGTCATATGAACAAAGATTGTTATCTGTCAATGCCGGGTCAATTCCGTTTTTCACTTCTGTCTTGCGATGCGATAATCAAACCCTGTATTACATATAACGGTTCGGAAACCAGCTGGACATTAAGCTGCTTTAGCAGGCCTAACTGAATCGTACGTTTCGTTAAGATATCCCTATCGGTATTGCACCACAATACTTCCAGGTTGTTTGGCGCCGCGAAGCCACTGCGCGTCCAAGCATATGAGCTGAGCGTCAGACGATCAACGATCTTCGACAATGACTTTCAGCTCGGTTATATCAACCGATTACTTCTACGAGGGAAGAGATCGTCGGCTGCAAGTACCACCGTGCACAAGACCAGTTCACGAATTACTGGACTGCGCCACCACGTGACGAATACATTACATACATTCGTGTGTGTTCGTAAAGTGCGATAGATAAGGCTTACGTATACGGCGACAAGAATGTCGTATCACGTAAAGTATCACGACAATTTCATTCAACGTTTAAACTCTAGAGAGATCGACAATCAGGTTTGGAATCAAGAAAGGATAGTGTTTTAGACGCTTCTTTCTGCGAATATCACCTTGAATTTGAAAATTCGAGTATACATATAATATCCAAATAAATGAGCACTGTGCGATCGTGCATTACGCATGAAAACGAAGAGCTTGTGGGCTAAAACGGGCTGGTTCTCTGTATATTTGTTCATATACGTACATATGAATAAAAAAAATACTTAGTCTCATGAATCTGATTCACATCCTACCTTCTCAAGACCTGTGAGCCATGGGTCAAAGGAGCCTTTACATTTTAGATTCACGGAGATCTTCAAAGCCTGATTCTAATCGGTCTCGTTGGTCATGCCGTAGAAGAGATATTTTGCGATCACGACAGCCTTCTCATTGCGAAATTATAATCACAAAGCAGCTACCTAGATTGAGGCTCAGCAACTACACCTTCGCGGTACACACAGGGTACAGGTGCAGGCGCAAAAAAATTCACGTTGAACCTTATGTTGGAATTCCGTTTATTCGAACAAAGTGCAGAATTAATAGGCATCGTGGAGACAATTAGAGGCGCAAACTAGTCGATTAAACAACCTCCTATAGGGTGATACCGGTGCCGTTCAGGTGTCAGGCTTTGGCACACATACCTATAATAACGTCAACATGGTAGTTTGGCGAACATCGGCTCTCACAAACGAGCACGATGTTGGGGCCCACGCGTTAACATGTACGAAAGTCTGGCCCACTACATCACGCCAACCAAATTATATTGTTATCTCCAGGGGCAGAACAGAAAGGACCTTGGAGAGTCCATCGAGCAAAGTGGGTATATTGTATACCTTAGAGACGACACTGTGGTAACCCGAAAAACATATCTGACTGATTTCGAGGAGAAATTTCACGATATTTTAGTTCGGAGAAATCAGAGTGCAACCAAGGGTGCATCTCTCCCGTTTTAAAATCCCCGGTTGACCCCTTCGTCGCTAAGATGGCTGCAGTGTCACGCGACATGTGTTCGCCGTCCCTTCACCAGGAAGCGGATGCCCAGGTTCTCGGAGTGAGTAATGCTGATCCCAAAGAGGAGGGCGCGTGCCTGGGGGATGTTCAGCGATCATTGGCGTAGAATTATGATTCAACATTTTTTTTCAATTTGCCTTCTGCGTGTCTTGGTAGTGTTATGCACTACATGTAGAAGATGTATTCTTTCAAATAAATTTCAAATGAGTTTCCCAAGTTTAGAAGTCGACCGGTCGGACTGGCGAGAGCGCCGGTCAGCCGGGCGCTGGAATTAGAGGGAAGTAAATCTTACTGTACGCGGCGTTTACACCTACACAATCGCGCGTGTGTATGTGAGCTTCACACACGTGAGACGGGGCACGGCGTCCATGTATACCCGTGGCGTACTTTTGTGCGCATGGAGAGTTCTTTATCGAAGAGAGCTAGAGACGCTGTGAACCGAAGAAACGAACTGATTTACATACTGGTTACGCCAGTGCGCGGGGGAGCAGCCATGTGTGGGTCTTGCGTGTACCCGGAAGGCGCGGCCCGAGGTTCAGGGCCTTGACGCCAGGTGCCGCGAGATGGAACTTGAGCCGGAACATGTGCTGCGACCAAGCAGGTCCTGTTCCTGAAAAATATCATAGATAAGCCCCTCTCTCGCCCCACCAAGGAGACATTCTCACTTTTTTCTCTCTCACGTATTTAGCGAATATCACTCGTCTCCATTTACAAGACAAATCAAATCTTAGTCTTCGATCGAATGTCTGTAAAAAAAAGAGGCAAGTAGGTGTGCCGGAATTTCGTTCCGACAGTTTTTCTCTATCATCTGAATCACAGTGTTTATTCAAATTTCAGGGTCAAAAGTTGGCAAAGTTTGAGTTCGACCCCTGATTAGAACAAAAATTTCGTTCCGTTTGATTTTTTTCATAATTTCTCTTGTCATCAACACAACAATTCAAAGTTGCATGGATAATTTCTTAGTGGAAACCAGTAACAAATCCCTTGACGTTGAACTTTCTCGTAACCGTAATTCGACAGTTAGAACAAGTTTCGAAAAAGGTGTCGGTATTTTTTCATCATTGCGTGGGACGAGTACCTGG
This sequence comes from Euura saliciscinereae, assembly GCA_018420115.1. Taxonomy (NCBI): domain Eukaryota; kingdom Metazoa; phylum Arthropoda; class Insecta; order Hymenoptera; family Tenthredinidae; genus Euura; species Euura saliciscinereae. The sequence continues at coordinate 5,195 of JAFFZH010001891.1, forward strand.
TAGATACAAGCTGAATGGAACCTGTGGGTTGCACTTGTCTTAGGACTGTAGTTCTTCCATAGATTCGCAACAAGCATTCGGTCTCCATATGTGAAGATATTTATTACCTGGCTGGTCAAGATTTGTGAAATTCTTTTCATACTGTTGAAACACTGTTAAATCCTTAACAGTGTTGTATTCATTTACATGTGTTTAACTCATCCCGACAAAAGAAAGTTCCGCTATTAATTTTTTTTATTATTGTCATACTCCTTTTACGAACGATCAGTTGCTGACCAAACGCTCAAAACAATGTCAATACAAATTGAACACGCATTTAGCGAAATTGAATATGTTACATGCGCTGCGGATACATTTTTTTATCTGTCCCCTGTTCACTGTCCACAGCTGAGCGAGGTCCATCACGTTATAGCTGGCATGAGCATTTTCTCAGTCGAGTAGATAAGTAGTATGAAAGCAAAATATACAGGTTAGTGACGAATTTTCGGACGAATTACTACCATGTTTCAGAAAACTCGATAAAATGACTAGAACTTCGAATAAAATTGTGGATAGAATATCCGAAAAATTCAAATAAGATTATGCGAACAAATTCCGAACAAATTTCTGAAATTTTAATCAATGATGAAAGAAATGTATAAAAATGTATTCATTCCCTCCAAAATTCCCAACGAATATTCAAATTCTTCCGAAAGCGTGGCAGAAATCACGAATTTTTTTGTGAAACTTTGAGGTAATGCAGGCTAGCCTTGAAGAACTGCAATACCCAAATTAATAAAAATATAGAGTACAATAAATTCGAGTCACCTTTTTTACATTCGCAAGGAATCTATGAAATTCTCGAAATTTTGCGGCTCAAAAAATGTTTTTGCATTTTTGGGAAATCTGTTTTGGCGGGTTTAACTCGTTTGTATAGTTCATTCGGCAGATGAAGTTATACCCTTTGTTGCTTTTCGGGCAGACTATCCCAGAAATGAACGAGAGTAGAGGATGTGTGTCGTTCGCTGGGACACGTAGAGCTATTTTCAGTCTACGAGGATTCAACGTCGGACTCATGCTGCTGTGGCGCAGGCAGCTGCATCCATCTACGAGACTCTTCCGTAGTTCCTGGCCCAAATATTGTCGCTTCTTAGTAGCTTATCTCGCCGGACAAGTAAGTAACGTTGTCGCCCTAGAAGTGGCCCAAGCCCCCAAGTATGAACTGTAAAAGTTGGAATGCAGTGCATAAGACAGAGTTCAAAGAAGGGAAAAACTGAGTAGATTACTGTATCCAGTTATCGAAGAAAAGAGGTTGTCCGCATACGACCATTCCTTCTTCCGACTAACACTTCCATTCACCCTTTGATGACGCTAAATGACTGACATCGCTATTCTTACACACTTGTCTCAATACCCAAATTGAACGCCCCTTAAACGGTTTTTGCGATCCGGTCAAACGACACCCGGGAAAAAATCGGTTAGATCTATGTAGATCTAAATGCTTTAGATCTAAATTTTGGAATAGATCTAATGGGATCTACGTAGATCTTATGAGATCTTAAGAGATCTACGTGGATCTAATTTTGATGTCAATGTCAATTCTGGAAATGAATCGAAAAAACATTGATAATTCGCATAACTATAATGAAAAAATACTCACTATCATCATAGAATAAGAAATCGAGAATACGAGTGAGGAAAAAAAATTAAAAAAACAAATTGAAAATCGACCAAATCGAAATTGAACCCTCGAACTTCGGATTACCAAACCTGTACCATACTAGATGAGCCAAGGCGCTTTCTGAAAAAACGTGCGTTTCTGGCATACTTATGGGCCAATCAGTCCAGAGAGACTTGAAATATTTCCAAATACGGTACCAGAACTACTCAGATCCGAGTAGATCTACCTAGATCTAAAGTAGATCTAACGATATCTGGGTGGATATACATAGATCTAACAAGCATGAGCAATCAAACATGACATTAGATCAATTCGAAGCTACGTAGATCTACGAAAATCCTCGGAGATTTAGGTGAATCTAGGTAGATCAACGATTTTCCAAAATTTAGATCTACTTAAATTTAATTAGATCTACTTAGATCTAAATTAGATCTCCGGAGATGCGAATTAGATCTAAACCATTTTTTCCCGGGCATACGGGTGGCTGGCAGGGATCTACACACAGAAGCTGAAGAGAATTTCTTAAATTTTTAGGTGCAACGAATCTGGAACGATTGGAGTCGAATTCAACATGGTCGTCCCTTATTGGAGAATCGATTCGGATTCCATTAATCGGGAAATAACCAAATGGATTGTAGTGCACTCATTCCCTTCATTTTCGGGCGAATGAGTTGGCATTGGCATCATTTCAGCACGTACTACAACTTATGTTGGGCGACTACTCGGTTTTATACTGGTGCTTGTAGCATAGACTTCTATAGTCTTCCTTGAGCTTTCAGGACATGAAAGCTGATACCTGACATCGCATAGTTGTGCGATTTCTTACAGAATGAATGTTGAAGAAAAAGATAATCTCAGTGTGGCCGTTGTTGAAAATCAGACATGGTATATGTGTATCGAAGTCAATTGGAAGTACCTGAAGTATTCCACGCAGAATAAACAGTTTCTGATGGGGATATTAATATAGATAACAGGTATTACAAGAGTTGGCAAGTGTGTACCTTTACATGCAAAGGTACCCGTGTTGATTGGTAACTGTGTGGGGGAGGTGGTTTGGGTAGGTTCATGCTACGAATATACGAACTTGTAGTGTATTACGTGCACAATATAATGAGAGAATAGTTTCACAGAATAGGTATAGTAGAGTTGGGTACATAAACGAGGCTGTGCCGAACAAGCATTCATAACCATAAAAGATAGATAGGCGGGCAGTTCAGCAGGAGGCCACATAGGTGTGTTATTATTGGTGACCCCACCCGTCGAGTTGATCTTTCTGAATCTGGAGCAACTCATTTCACATGTGAAAGGATACGCTCCGCTCGCCTCAAAACTCCTGTCCTCGATCATCGATAGGCTCACGCTCCACAAAGTGGACAACTCTTTCACAGCTATTTTACACCGAGTGAAATGTCTTCGTAGAACGTGCGGTCACAGCATCGAAATCAGTAATCACCGAGGGCTGGCCTCTAGGTTCAACGAAAATCATCAATTCTCTATCAAAATATGTAATTACTTCGTGCACTTGGTCACTGCCATATTTAGCTAGCAGCAAATCGTCTGGGTGAGGCAGCAAGAGCTGTCATATGTTCTTCATTATGATGATAATCATTTATGCGATAACAGAGAAAGTCGTACGATTATTTGGACGTTTGGAAGTTCCGAGGATGACTGCGAGGATGACTATGAAACTATATCATGGTATGTAAGGTATTATGAATTTTAGATGAAACGGTTATTCATTGGCCATTTGAGCCTCGTAATGATTTACTATGGTTCAATCGAAACCTCGCCATTGAATAATCGTTTCATTAAAAATCGGCTGTCATACCCAAGATCTATTATTTCATAATGGATAAGGTCTGTGATAACAAATATCATAGCAATAAAATAAGACTCGGATCATGATAACAATATGGGCTATTCCACGTGAAGCGGATCAGTCACCTCTCAGATATTTTCTTAATTTTGCATGTCGATTGTGTAGGGGGAATTAGATTTTTGTGCCAAAGCCCGATTTTGATAATGCAAAATTCGATTTTTTATTTGCAATAACAAATTAGAGAGAACCTTTTTGTTCAAAAATTCATAACTCCGCCAAAAATGAAGTTAAATTCAATTTTCTGTTTTTGATTCACGCGGAAAGCTTCATAGAATTGAGAAAAAAATACAAAATTGAAAAAGACAATTGTTATCAATTGTTTATTTAACAATTAATTTTTCAAGGATTTTTAAAACACTCAGCAACACGTCTAAAAAATTCTAAGAAATTCTGAAATGTACCTGTACTATACTACAACCTGTGAATTAATTTTACAGACGTATTTTTTTTCGTTTTCGAGTAAAAGATCGTTAAAGGTGTCGATGCGTCCCAATTTGAGGCGCGCCGCGACTCACGGAATGGCAAGCGACCGGCTGCCGGCCACCGCTACTCCGCGGTGGCGACGCAACGTCATTTGCGAACCATTTTCACGATGTTGGACATGAGTAAAAAATCTGAAAAAAAAACTGTACCTTCACAACGCCTGCCTTAAGCGATGAGCAAAGTTTCAAAAACGTGTTCTCTCCCGTTTTCGAATTATAGATATAAATATATTTTGAATCTTAGTAATTAGAATCTCAGTAATCTCGTAGTACAAGGTACATGTTAGAATTTCTTATACCTCACTAATATCCCGAAGGTACAAGTTTTTACAATGCTAATATGATGGCGATAGTAGCATACCAAGCGCGATAGCGGAAACGATGCCAACACTGATAATGCTGATAAATCTAATGCTGTGATAATGGTAAGGACGGAGTTGTTGCTAAGAAGTTACACTCGGTCAAAGGTTTTTTGATTCGATTCAACTCTCACATATGCGCGTACATTATTCTGTCAAGGATATTTGAACGCAAGGCATGATGCTAGAATTCAAAAAATTGAGAAAGTCGTGAGCTCCCAGTGAAACAGTGCATAGTCGCTCTCTGAATTATCAACGGAAATTACAGTATTATTGGAAAAAATAAAATCAAACGAATCGAGACAAGCAAGATTGATTTGAATCGATTGATTGACTCAAAAAGCTCGGAATCTGATTTATTTTGAAGATATAAAAATTATTGTGTCAGTGCAATCGTGAGTTATTAGAATAACTAGGATAATCGGGATTGACTGAGGATTAACGAAGAATTGACTGAATTAATTAGAATGAATTCGAATCGATTAATTCGAATCGTGTATGGATTGAAGTTTTCAAATATCAACTCGAAAATTATTTAATAAAGAGGTCCAGATACTCAAGTGAACCGAGGTGAATTAAAGAGGATTATTGAGAGAGACAGATTGAATTGGATGCATTAATGAAATTTAGTTGAATTCAAAAAATTATATTAATCTGATTTGAAAAAATGTGTTTCAAAGAAAAAGGTTAAGTAGAATTATGTTTATTGACTTGAATCAGTTCAACCCAAAAATCATTGTGTCACTCGAATTATAAGTTATTTACACCGCTGTAAAACTTCAAATATTCTTCAATCAAGGAATTAAATATTCTTGATTCACAAAATTAAACAGTTTTGAAAACCTCTTGAGGTTTATAATCCAGTAATAGCTATTACCGAGGTGGGTAAAAAACATGAAGATGTCGATTTCTTGAATGAAGAAGATTTTGATTGTTGATTCATGCATGAATTTGCTTCGCTTGGGCGACAAACTTCGCACTCGTCGCACTTGCCAGCTTTCGTCCCTTGCTACACAATTTATTAATCACAGGATTAGTTGTGCACAAATTTCACCCTACAATCCCGGCATGCAATCGGCCGCTTCCGTCCCGCTGAAGTGCCATGCAATATCCCACTTTTCATGCACGTGTTATGAAAAACCCATATTTTGCACCCTGATCGTTAACACGAGTATTTATGGGCACTGAAAAACGATTGCTTCGTTTGAATGCGGGTGAGAGAATAGAAAGAGTAATTCGCCCACAATCGGCTAAATCTCAGGAATTAAGTTTCTGAGTGTAAAATACAGCTGTGTTTTGTTTTAAGGAAATCGGATTTCAATTTATAAGCTTGAACGCATTTATAATGTCGCATGAATCGACCTAAGCTTGGGCAAGCTTTTGAATCAAATCACATTGATTACCTTAGCTAGGTAAGCGGCATGGTTTCATGAGAGAACAAGACATTAACTCCGCTACGTGTGGGAACATGTTAATTAAGATAAAAATACCAACTTCAATCAGAAGGATCGCTGATTCGAAGACACGATAACTATACTGTACCTCATACTCTGTACACCAGCGAAACGCAGATTGCAAGACGAGATTAGCTCTCATATAGGTACAAAGTGTATAAGTACCCTGGAAAGTGGGATCAGATCCAAGCAAATCGAATTATATCTGATTTATCGAATCCGAACCGATATGACAAGATATTGCCCGACGATGAGACAATGATTTATAGAATATGTTAAATCTGCTCACACTATTCGAAATTTTCTCTAATCCCCTTTCTGGTCTATCTAGATCTGCTGAGTTGCTAAACTGTCCAGAATCTGGCGAGCAATTCTCAATTCTAACGTGCTAAACATGAAAATTCCGATTCTGCAATAACTTACAATCGACAATTGTTTTGTCTGCTCTGAGAGAATGTAGGGGAGACCGGGGCAAGTTGGAGACCTTAAGCTTCGAATGCGTTTCTTTAATCAATTGTGAGTGAAATTCAAAATCTTTCGGTATTTTCTCAAACTATGAGATGTTAGCTATTACAAAAAAAATTGACATCAAATTCGGTCATTTACAAACTGAGTAATTGCGATTTTTCTAAAATTTTGCATACTCGTCGACTTGCCCCGACCACGGGGCAAGATGACTATTCTATTGGGGCAAGTTGGCGAATGATAGATTTCGGTTCCATGGGCGTGGAAAAGTGTTGTTTTAGTTAAAAAATACTTTTTTATAACACCTGCGTGGAAAGCTTGATTTTCGATGCCTGTGTCTGGTTTGGAAAGGGCCCCTTTTCAGATGAGTGAAAACACGTAATATTTCTTCACTATCGCGCAGGCGCACATCGTGCATTATCGTCATTATTTCACTAACAGGCATGCGCACATCGTGCATTATCGTCAATATTTCACTAACAGGCATGCGCACTTCAAGCAATCTACGTTTCTTCACTATCACGCACGCGCACTTTGAAATAAGTCAGTCGTTCAGTAGCGCCATCGGTCGGTGGCGACGTCCAAGCGTCCGCGACGTGGCGCCCCCAGGCGGCAGCGATGTGTCAACCTAGATTATCGCCTAACTTCGGGTTGGTTATGGTCGGCCGTTTGCTCAGCTGTCAGATATTATTCGTCTGCATCTCAAATCAAGCTTTCCCGCAGGAGTTATAAAAAATATGGTGTGCGATAAGTGCGGATAGGCGACATCTGCCTCGTGTGAAGTTTGAATCACTCGCTCGGCTCGCACAGCATTCACACTCGTCTCG
>JAFFZH010001929.1:0-13627 GCA_018420115.1 Euura saliciscinereae
TTGTAATGTATTTGAAATATTTCTGAAATATTACGTGCCGTGTGGGAGAGCCAGTTGAAAAAAGTCCGTTTGCGAAAAGGATGAAAAATTGGAAAATTAAGAAAAATAGAAAACGTGGCTGAATCGAAAAACGGCCAAATAGGTGTTTACTTTTTTCGATGGACGAATTGAGAAAAAAATTGACATCAAGATCGGCGTCGGTGACCTTCATCGATTACGTGAAATGCCATGGAACCCCCCATATGTAGACATAAATATCTATCTATCTATCTATCTATCTATCTATCTATCTATCTATCTCTCCCGATAAATGACACTCTACTATACTCTACTCTACTATACTCTCTCACTCGCTCTCTCTACCGAGATAGTCTTTGAATTTTCCCATAAAAGTGAAATTCATTAATTAATTGTTCCGCCGCTGGCGACTTTCCATGATACCCTGGCAACGCACATTGCAGGGATCTATTCCTCCACCTCTAAACGTTGTGAGGTCCGCCGGGAGCGGAATCTCTGAGCTTACTTGTGGGTCACCCCGAGGGATCGCGGCGACGCTGTCACATAATCTGTTTGCTGAAAGACTTTCAAATACCCGCCTCTGCGGTGTGCCAAAACGAGTACCATTTCTGAACCTGAAGACATAAGCGTTGGCTTGCATTACACATCTTCAGCGAACGAAGCGAGTACAACGTAGCTAGTATAGTACAGTGTGCGCAAAAAAATCTTCAAATAGGTGACCTATTCTTCCAATATTATAGAACCTTGGTAATTAGTGTGTAGGTACGGTTCAAAAATATCGAAAACATAGTTTAAACAAAACGTACGTCCAATTTTTGTTAAAAATTGTCTTTCACTCGATTTCGAAATTATTTTCATTCAAAAATATACACTCTCTGCATGCGAAAATGTACTGCAATAGTGAACTTTGGTCATATCGAACCACGTAGGAGACGGTGGGGCAACACCTATAGGCCTGAGCGGCAGGATCGTCCACTGAACAATGGGCTTATTTCCGCAACAAGTCAAGTAATACAAACCAGCGTGTGGGACATAACCAGCCACTCAAAATAATTTGACCAGCTGGAATTGTCGTCTTGAGGTGAGTAGGGGAAGGTGGGGCACATTGGGACGTGGGGCACATTGGGACAGCACGATTTTTCCTATTTGCAGAATACTTAGGGCAACGTCATTTTTTTTATCTACATTACAACTACCAAAAGGAAACATTATCCAGAGTTTGGTGTGCCCGTACAAAGTTTTTCGCTGACAATTAAAAAATTACACATTTAACGCTCGCCGGCTAAACTTTTTTATATTGATTCGTAAGGCTGTAACTTCATGACCACTGCGTATTATCAAAAGTTGTTCCTGTACATAAATAGGTACCATTTTAGGTAACGTTCAATGCGTAAAACATTTAGCGATATACCGTGGAGATGCTTTGTTTTGAATTTTTTCATACTTTAGGAGGGTGGGGCACATTTGGACACGCTTCACAGCGCTGTATATTTGAATAGGAAGTTCGTCGAATAACTGAAATACGATTGAAATCGGTTGTACAATACCTCAATATTGCACGATATCGATAAAATTTTATGTTTATTATAATTTTTGCAAATAGAACAGAAATATTAGCCATGCATGACAAATATGAATTTTTTTGTCATCTGAACGATTGTCCAACGTCAGATGAAAAAAATTTGGATCGTAAGTGGTTATTCATGATTGTCACTGTTGAAGAATTCACGATAAATCATGTATCAAACATCACAAACAACCGTAAGATACGATGTCCCAATGTGCCCCACCATGGGGCACATTGGGAGAAATGCAGCATTTTTGAAAAATGCGTAGCACATTTTTGTATCAGTGAAAATGCCATTGTATGCAATTCAGGGTAGTAGGTAATGAACAAGACTACTGATCCATACCAAAACCGAACTAATATAAGCTGTCGTGAAGGTGAAAAATTGGCTCTGAAAAAAACCGTCCCAATGTGCCCCACCCTCCCCTATTCATTTCCAGGGTATAAATTTTTATCAAAATCAAGTATTGAAAGTGCTTCCGTTCTCGGGGTAATAGTGCATCACTAAGTTAGTGCAGGGGTGCAAATAGCATAAAAAATGTCATAAAAAATGTCACACGAAAGCGTTACACTGGTTGAGCACCACTGGGTTAGTGGGTCCAGATAGCCATGAATTCAGGAGGCTCAACGGTTGCGAAACAAATGAGAAAATAAGTACTAGATACGCAGTACTAGGTATGCAGTACTACTGTACTGGTACTAGATACGGAGTACTAGGTTCGCAGTACTACTGTACTAGTACTAGATACGCAGTATACTATGTACGTATACAGTACTAGTATTAGGTACTTATGAATGAGATCAGAAATGGTAAGGGAAAATCATTGGTCGTGTTGGCGTGCCATGCCTCATACCATACAATTGGCACACATGCTGTATGTTATGTTCATGATATAAGAAGGTTTGAAAAACATGATTTATGCAATATGCAACAAAGAAACAAATAGTCCCTCTCTCGAAGAAAGAATGACCTCGAATGTATCAAAATTATCGTCGTGATCTCGAATCTGTCGAAATTCTCGCATTTCCGTCAGCGCTTTTCTGCAATGCCGATTGGCTCTCGGACACGTTGGACGTAGCGTGTTGTTCTCAGCAATCGTCAGATCGTGGAAATAATTCAACAGGGAGGTTAAGAGATAGAAGAAATTAAGTCGTATGGTGTTTATGTTGCGTCGGTTGACATCGAACGGGTAAATATAACTGATTTTTACGACAAAAAATTGTTGCGTTTTAAGGTATTATTTTTGACGATCGCAAGGAGGAAAAGGTGGTTACGAACGAAACATCACTCTGTTCAGATCCGACGAATTTTCAGTGAACACTCGGATAAGACGTGCACTGGGTAAGGAGTGATCGCTTCCTCTCGACCGCCGAGGCAAATTGAGAACGCAGAAGAAGGTAATTTTAGAAGTGAAGTCAACAGTTTGAAAACCTGTAATTGATCAAGTCCGTGTAGACCTGACAACAATTCACGTGTGACCCATACTAAACTTGAAGAATTTATTCGAATTTAGGCTGCGACTGTCGAATTATGATTTTTTATTTTTTTTTGTTAATTCTTTAAGATTTCGTTGATGACATACAGTTGAATTTTTGTGCAGGAATGTAGTCGAATTCACGTTAAGTGTTTCAAATTATGATTGTTTTGTAAATTCTTTGAAATCTCGTGAATTGCACACAGTTTAATCGAAATTTTGTGCATGATGAATCTGCGATGAGCGCAAGGACACAGTAATCAGAGTAGAAATATATGAGTATCTTATGATCAAAATGAGTACCTCAATAAAAATGATGAGTAACCTTGTGTGATTTTGACAAATAATAGTTATTTGTGTATCAAGGGCGCAAAAGGCTATTTTACGAGTATGCAATTTGCAGCACGAGCCGAAGGCGAGTTGCTGTGAAAGCAGACTCGTCATAATAGCCTTGCGCCCATGATGCACACGATGTTTTTCTCAACACCTGGTCTGCAAAAATGCCTCTTTTCAGACCGAGTGAGCTGTTTTCCGCCCGCTCAAGAGGTATGAAAAGTGACATTTTGCGACCGGGTGTGAGAAATAGTACATTGTGTATCAAGGGCGCAAAGCACTAGTTTCCGAGTGTGAAATTTGCAGTACGAGCCGAAGGCGAGTGTACTGCAATCACACTCGCCAAAATAGCGTTGCGCCCGTGATGCACACGATTTTTTTCTCAACACCTGGTCTGCAGAAATGCCTCTTTTCAGACCGAGTGAGCGGGCGCAAAACGGAACTTTGCGCCCGAGGGCAGGACAAGAGTCGTTTGCGCCCGCTTTAGGCGGGCGCAAAGCACTTTTCCGCCCGAGGGCCGAAAAGATCTGTTTTGCGCCCGCTCAAGAGGTATAAAAAGTGGCATTTTGCGACCGGGTGTGAGAAAATATATATACAATAGTCATATTATATTTTTTTACTATCACTGAGAACTAGACATAAAATATTTTTTGTTATTAACGCGTTCAAAAAAGTTGAAATAATGAGAAAATGAAAGTTGAAAGGAGTTAATCGTATTATCTCTATCTCAAAAAAGAGATATTATCTCTTTCTCAAAAAAGAGATAATAACGAAGCTACAATTGTACCTATAGAACTCGAAAAAATGATCTGAGAAATGAAGGAAAAAATGCAATCGTCCGAAATTCAAAACTTGAACCCCCAGATATGCTGTGTCGTTTGTTTTGTAATAATCTGTCACAATCGCGTTTTTTATTAGGAACTATCCAATGGCTTTCCAGTGACTCACTAATTTTTGTTAACCTTTTTCGAAGCAAGTTTCGCATCTACATGTATTTTGTGTGCCTATGATCGTCGAAACAGGCCGCGATTGAGACAGTAAAAATTCGATTCCTCGGACTCAAACAACTGTCATTCATTAACCTCGAAATTTGTTCATTCATTTTTATCGCGATGAATTTAATACCGACAATTAATGACCAAGAACTGAGATAAGATACGAAGTTACAACAAAAGTCATAGTTTCATAGTCATAATAAGAACAGTTTTCTATATTTCGTCGCAAATATTAATAGAATTTGTTGTGATGAATGTAAGAACAATTTTTTATTAATGAAATACACATTTCGTGATCCTCATGATTAAGATATACGTTAGGGTAATCATATTATCGTTTCAACGACATAACTCACATAAATGATAGTCCATTCAGTCTAAGATTTTAGTTCTGCATTGTGCGCGAATAATGAATAAACAAATTTCGAGGTTAGTGAATGACAGTTGCGTGAGGCCAGAATCGTATTTTTGTATGACCCATCCACTCCTCCCAGGACTCCTCGATGACCTTTTCTGCAAATCATAGACAAACAAAATAGATGTAGATGCGAAACTTACTTCGAAAGAAGGCAAAAACAAGTGAACTGTTGTTTTGCAGCCCTCTGAAGTCGCCTCATTTCGAGATTGAAATAACGCAAAGTGACTTGAATTACAGTTGAGTCGAAAGAAGTGACCAACAGCAGCATTACTGCTTCCATAATAATGGCGTTTTTCGCTCGGCCTACACCGTCCTGCACCGCTACATTGGTGTAAGTTTTTAAATTCGTTCGCAGAGTGTGTTGTGGATTTTTTGATAGCTAATAACCATTTCATGCACCACAACGCACTCTGCGAGCGAAGTTTAAAGCTTACATCACTGCAGCGGTGCAGGATGGTGTAGGCCGAGCAAGAAACGCCATTCAATTTGCTCTATAGTTCATAAACAAAATCAGTCTACTCCAAGGGTCCCGTGGGTCCGTGACCCAAAACACGCGCGGTAAATTCAACCAACAAAAAGTCTTTCTTCAAAAATACCCACCAACAAAAATTCGTCTTTCACGAAAAGTCTTTCCTCCAAAATACATTCCAACAAAAAATAGTTTCAACAGAAGGCGTCTTTCAAAACATTCTTCCTATAAAAGATTTGAAATCAGATACAACTACCAAGTACAAGAAATAAAAATAAAATTCCACCAACTGGCGTTGCGCTCGCTTACTCGATTGGTTTTTCGAATAATTTGTGATGTCAAAAAAAAATTTGGCAAAAGTTTGGAACAAAAAATTTAGGGAGTGGTACTTGGCGGGCCATCATAGCAATGTATAAGAATGTCAGGTAAACATGACCTAATACTTGTTCACTTACCCACACCTGGCCCGCCAAGTACCACTTCCTAAATTTTTTTTCCAAACTTTTGTACTTGGTAGTTGTATCTGATTTCAAATCTTTTATAGGGAGAAAGTTTTGAAAGACGCCTTCTGTTGAAACTATTTTTTGTTGGAATGTATTTTGGAGGAAAGACTTTTCGTGAAAGACGAATTTTTGTTGGTGGGTATTTTTGAAGAAAGACTTTTTGTTGGTAGATTTTTTTATGGAGACCACATTCATGTACTTGGCGACGGTTTTTGCACCAGAGGTGCTTTTTGGGGGGATATCACTACTTTTTGTCAAATTTCGCTGAACCACCTAATTTTGGTCGCTCGCTACGCTTACTTGGTTTGATTTTCATAGTTCCATACTCGCTATATCCGCTCACTTGTTTATTTACCTACAATATATTTCGCACAACGAATCGCTGTTATCAACGGAGTACGAGTCAGTGTTATGATGTTTTAGCAATGCCGCGAACATGAAACTAATATAAATATTACGCAACGTCAACTTTGAATCATATCATAATCCGAATTCATTCTCTGCTCAACGTTTTCACATAGAAACAGGGGGTAAGGAATTTATAATGAGTGAAGACGAAGATACTCACTCTAGATTAGTTTCCAGATCCGATTTTTCACCATCAAACAATCAATACATTAATAATAAAATAAATAAACTTGTCAGTAGACCAGCAGCAACCACTGAATCAACGACAATTGTCTCTTCCTTACACTATCTTTCGAAAATGTAACCGATGAAGCACACTGCCCTGCATCGTACAAATTCTGTCACTGATACAGAGCTAGAAATAGTCAGAGACGGAATACCAGAATTGAAGAAAAAAAGTATTAGAAAGCGGTCCAAGTCAATTTCTTCCAGCATAGAATAAATTTCACGTATTTCTAATAAGTATGTTGCACATCGTGAACCATTGTTGATTATGTAAACGCTTAATATAGTAAGGCTTTGCTATCGGTCAAACAAGTTAAGCGACCTAACCTGAAACTTGATTTTTCGAATAAACTGACTCTCAATTCCCATAAGATGAAGCCGAATATGTAAATTCAGTTTTCGGCATTCGTTGAAAATCCCTTTGGGTAATGTTTCTCATATCGCATCATACCCACATTATAATATCACGTCGCGATAACGAGCGGAATAAAATGTTTGCGTAGCGCCGCGACAAGCTGTCATCTGTAGCAGCCGATCCCTGGCAGCCGAGATGCTCTTACGACAACCAATCACAACCGACCTGGCCGCCATAGACTATGTTGTATGTTCCCTAGGGTGGTCCTTATTTGGGGTCGAAATTAATTTTACCCTTGCCGCCCCCTAAATCGGTTCAAAATACGTAAAAAGTAATGCTGTAATTTTTTCAGATTTAAAAAAAAAATGCTTGACCCTTGACCACGGGGGTTGAAGTTTTCCATTTAAAATACATGAGATTTTTCCGCCTTTGCAGTCACTATTTTACTGTGGGCCTAAATATGCTTGTAAAATCTTGAAATTTTCACAAATTAGTTTACAAGCATGTTGCTACACGGCAAAAATTTCCGAAACTCCTACCCTCAAAATGTTGTGTAACATCACCATGATAATTATGAATTTTTTTCCATTATTATTTCTTCCAAAATACTCTGAAATTATGTGAAACGCGAAGAAAAATGAAAATTCTGAACTTTTTTCAAAATTAAAAAAAAGACAAAAAAAATTATAATTATTATGGTAATATTATACAATATTTTGAGGGTAGGGGTTTGGGAAATTTTTCCCATGTAGCAACATGCTTGTAAACTAATTTGTGAGAATTTCAAGACTTTACAAGCATATTGAGGCCCACAGTAAAATAGTGACTGCAAACGTGGAAAAATCTCATGTATTTTAAATGGAACACTTCAACCTCCGTCGTCAAGGGTCAAGCATTTTTTTTTTAATCTGAAAAAATTACAGCATTACTTTTTACGTATTTTGAATCGATTTAGGGGGCGGCAAGGGTAAAATTAATTTCGACCCCAAATAAGGACCACCCTAATGTTCCCAGACGACCTAGACCGCCCGAGTAGAAATTGACGTCAGGCACAGGCCAGGCCCTGTACGGTTTTGCCTGACCGCCTGATCAGGCTGCCATCAGGCCCTCCAATCAGGCCCTGATAGTGAATGTAACGCTGCGTTCTAGGATCACCTGATCATCAGGCTGTAGTGGTCAGGCCCTGGTGAGGCCGGCCTATCAGGTCCTGATTAGGTTTGTTGATCAGGCCCCGATCAAGCTTCCTGATCAAGCTTCCTGATCAATCACTGATCAAGCCCTGATCATATTTGTGGATTTGTGTTTGCATCATCCAATGCTACAAAAATAATGATTAAATAAAAATTTTATGGGTTGAGTAAGCTGAACCACTCATACTCGGCCGCATACCAACGCTAGAACGCAATTTTACTTCAGAAAAACTTCGCATTGTTTCGACCTAACCGGGTTTCGATCCTGGACCTATCGCTCGCTCGCATTACTAATCGCACGCCCTACCTACTACGCCAAACTACTTATTAGATATTGTGAAAACTTTGACACCCATTACTACTAAGTGCTTCATATACTCATCTAAATGATTATCCTGCGTGGTCTTAGCAGGTTTTAACTTCACCAAATAAAGGTTTATTTTCAATTAATCATACTGTGGCGTGAAACCCGTACTAAAAAATGTGTGGTACAAACCCGACCAGGGGCCGAGCAGGCATGCCTGAGTAACGGATGCCTGGGGCCTATCCGATCGGCATCCCAACAGGCTTGCCACCGTAAGGGATGCTTGATATCAACCTGACCAGGGTTCCAACGGGCATGCCTCAATAAGGGCCGTATCAAGCTGTACTGACCAGGGGCCCAACAGGCACACCTTAGTAAGGGACGCCTGAGGCCAACCTGACCAGGGATTTAACAGGCACCCTTAGTGAGGCCCCTATCAGGCTGTTTTGCCCAGGGACCCAACAGGCACACCTCAGTAAGGGATGCCTGTGGTCGCCCTGACTAGGGGCCCAACAGGCACGCCACCATAAGGGCCCTATCAGGCTGTTCTGACCAGGGACCCAACAGGCACACCTTAGTAAGGGATGCCTGGGGTCGCCCTGACTAGGGGCCCAAAAGGCACGCGTTACTAAGGCTTGCCTGATGCTTACCTGATCAGGGCCACATCACGCGAGCCTAAGCGAGGCATGCCTGATGCTACCCTGACCAGGGCCCCATCAATTGTACAACATGTGGCACACCTGATTGCAACCTGATCAGGGCCTGGTGGAACGGCAGGCTAGCCTGACCAAATTTCTACTCGGGCGGCGGACTCTCTCAGTTTGGTTGCCCGCGTAACTTGCCTATAAATCGACCGACTCTCTACATCATTATATAGTCAGAATTTAGAAGTCTGAACACGGAGACGTTGATATTCTTGAGACTCCTAAATCCATTAAGGGAGAAGAAGAAGACGTTGATATTCTGAGAATAATTCTGAGATCAAAATGAATCGCATAATTCATATCACAGCTCTCGGTGCACCTACCGCATTGAAATTGGGCTCAAATCAAAGATAAAAAATAATCCATGATAAAATAAATCGTTGAATCCCTGACACGTAGCCGACCGAGAGATAATTAGAGTTAACGGTCGCCGCATAGCCCCGTAGCCCAAGTTGAAATTTCACGTTCATTTAGAACCTCCAACTTTCACCGTTTGGAACTTCCACGGAGGTTTTGGAAGGTCTAGAGAGGTTCATTTGGTATACAAGATCAAACCCTCTTTAACGCCTAAAACGTGCAGATACCGGACAAAATGTAGAATTTTAGGCTGAAATGAGGATCTTACGAGAACCTCACTAAACCATCGCTACATCCAGCCGCTTGTGGTGATCGATGATTCCGGTGGATTTCGAATTTCAAAATAGGAGTTCGAAGGTGGGCCGGACGTTATGAGTATCAAAATAGGAGCTAAATCGTGAAACCAGAGGATTTGGAAGCCCTAAATGGGAGCTCGCGTTCCAACACTTGAAAAGAGTCTTTAAATGGATGCTAATTTTGAACTGTGGAGAACTTGGAGGTTCATAATAGGAGTTTGAGGTTCAAATGGGGTCTAAGGCGGTTGAGTTGGATGCTGGGAGTATTAAACTGGGCGCTAAATTTCGGCTCGGAAGAGCTCCCGTTCGGGTAAATAGACTCGGCGAGTCTACGCGCAGCGTATTGAAAAACTTCTTTTGCAACACCTGCCTGGAAAGTATGATTTTCGAAGCATGTATAGCGTGCGTAAAGTGCCACTTTTCCGAGCCGTGCAGAAAACTTTACTTTCCGCACTGCTCGGAGAAGTGGCACTTTACACACGCTATACACGCTTCCAAAATCAAACTTTCCATCGCAGGAATTACAAAAAATATCGTGTGTAACACGTGCGGAAGGCCGATACCTAACTCGTGTGATAGCAGCACTCACCTCGGCTCGCTGCATTTGCCACGAATACTCGTGTGATTACGGCACTCGCCTACGGCTCGTGCCGCAAATCCACACTTGTATTCGTTACATACATAACTTACACTCGACGGATATCAGCCTCTTTCCGCACTTGTAACACAATATACTATTTTTTCATGTACTTGGCGCGGGACTCTACCGAGTCTCTTGATTCGAACCACACACCGCCGTGGTGCGTGTCACGTGACCAAGGCGCTGACGCCATGGGAACGACGGAATCAGCGACGCCTAGTCGGCAAACGCTCAGAAATCACTTGAAATAATCATATAGTATATTAACAGTGTGTATTTTCCAATAATTTTACGATTGAATTTGATAATAAATTTGCCGTGCTACAAAATGGTCATTTCATTTCCTTCATTGACTCAATAACATTCGAGCGAGGACCGGCGGAAGTCGGTTGGCCGCAAATTTCGGATTGTTTTTCATTAATTACTAATCTCGCCGTGAAATTGGCGAGGATGCATTTTGATATACCTAGTCATAAGGGGACCTTTATCTATCGATTGGTGTAACTTTCATGCTCTGAGAACAAATTTCCTATACACCATGTCAAAAAAGTCTAGATTGACTGGACTAAAAGTTATTACGCTACGTGAATCCATAATAATCGAAACGAAAGTAATCATTAACAAGAAAAATGGCTGTTGAGTACAAAAAATATTATTCATAATTAATGACGTCATCTCAATTCCTTACAACCTAAAGTGGATTTATTCATATCATCACAATGTATAGATATTCCAAATTTTTACTTAGTCTGTTTTATACCAATTATAGTAGTCAATAGTATATTGTGCACCAAGGGAGCGAAGGACATTTTCGCTCCCGAGGGTGTAGTTTACTGCACGAACGAGAGGAGTGGACTCGGCGAGCCTTGGCTTGGCCTTGGCTCGGCGAATCGCGAGCCAAACACGAGGGCAGCAAACTACACCGAGGGAGTGCGACCGCGGTGCACACTGTATTTTTTTCCACCATGAACGGAAAGGTCGATTTTGCGAGCAAAACGGTGATCATTTGAGGTTATATGGCTGAAGTACACTTCAGCTACAGCGCGGCCGGTACGGGAACTAAAAGCAGGGAGGAAAGAGTTTCAAGGAAGAAGGACTTATCGGTATGAAAGAGCAGGGAAGAAAGACTTACCGAGAGAGAAGAGTTCCCGGTCGGTAAAACCACTATTTGCTCCCCGAAAGCCGATTTGGCTACCTGTTTGGCAACAAAATCGGCCTTTCCGTTCATGTATGGAAATAGATATTTATATGGCATGCGCCGAAAGTAACTGTTTATTCGGCAGGGTTATGTTTTTCGTACGAGCCGTCGGTTTCACCTGGCGAGCCGAAGGCGAGCCTTGTAAAGCAACGGCGAGTACTAAAAACATAACCTTGCTGAACAGTTACTTTCTGCGCGCGCCCCATACAATATTTTTTACGGAAACGGCATTAATAGTCACTTTGACGCCAGTTAAGTTCCGCACGAACTGCGTATAGGAGCTGCTGTAAAAGGTAGTAGAGAGGGGGTAACCTGCGGTATAAAGACTTTATACCGCAACTTTGAACTCAGCGGTATAAAGTGCCACTTGCCGAAACGAAAACAGGCGTCAAAAAGTGACTTTTTAATGCCTGTGCCGTAAAAAAAAATTGATACGATCCGATAAAACTTCTGAAAATAACTCCTATAATTTCCTTCCCTCTCAGTCTACCATAATATCCTTCTATCATTTCTTATGGAAAATTGCCCAATTTAACTCTATTACCAAAAAAAATTTATACGTATTTGATAAATCAGAATAATTAGGTGTAAAATGAAACTGAACGACACTAAAGCTTCGTCAACCGATTATAAAATAATAAATAAAAATTACAAGAAGAAATTATTTGTTGAAAAATACGCAGAAAAATGAACAATAAATAATTAAAATCTCGGGTCTAAGGCGGTTGAGTTGGATGCTGGAAGTATTAAACTGGGCGCTAAATTTCGGCTCGGGAGAGCTCCCGTTCGGGTAAATAGACTCGGCGACACTAAAGCTGAACGACACTAAAGCTTCGTCAACCGATTATTAAATAATAAATAAAAATTACAAGAAAAAATTATTTGTTGAAAAATACGCAGAAAAATGAACAATGAATAATTAAAATCTCATCACAAACATTTTTGTTCATGCAGCCCACCCACCGTTCACATCACCTCAGACCCTGAGACAAATTCAAAATGGGGATACCAACGTGTAAGTTGCGAAATTGAAATGACAATGATTTTTTTCGGCATGAACAAGTCACTTTTTGACGCCTGTTTTCGGCCCATACAGTGGCACTTTATATGGCTAGCCGAAAAAAAAATTTGTCGCGTAGTTGTCATGCGCAGTTCCTGACTTCTGTTGCGCGGTACGAACTGCGCATCTCAGAGCTGCCACACAAAAGTATCAAACGACAGTTGATGAGGACCGTAGTGTGGACCTCAACTGGCGTCAAAGAGACTCTTCATGCCTTTGCCAGAAAAAATATCGTCTGGGGCGCGTCCGTAAAATAACTTTCCGGCGAGGTTATGTTTTTAGTACTCTCCGTTGGCTTTACCTTACGCATAATATACTATTGTATCACATGACTGACAATTTTGTAACTGATCATATCGAAATTGAAGAAAAATATAAAAATTTTACGTTACAATTGGAAGAACAACACCAACAAAATAATATCTATGTCTTTTCATAAACCTCTTATGAGAAAAAAAAATTGAATTAGTTTATAAAAATCTACAGGTTTCACCCGTGGGGCAAGAACCTTAGGCATTGAAAATGTTTTTTAAATTACTATACGCTCGGCTGTCACTAGCCTAGCGAGTTCTAGGTTCATATCCCTACCCTGCTAAAAATGTCTTATAGAAACGTATAAAAAAAAACATCTATCGGTTCCTTGGTGCTTTCTGTCACCGCATTTTCGGTAGCAGCTACCGTTATGGCGGTATTAATATTTATACCTCATCGCCAGATACAAATTCAATCAATTATGTGTGGTCATTCCTTACAACAATGCTATGTGTTCCGACAACTGTACTTCACATTCAGGTAGTTTAGTTTTCTATGAGAATGAACCGTCCCATTTGATCTATCTTTGATCAGAATGAATGAATAATTCGCACTTATTTTTCTATCCGATTGTAACCGCAACTGCTATTGGCTACACATGGGCGTACGTTTCTATTCGTTCCTTACCGTAACTGCGCACCAGTTCTATACAACCCTATAAGCAATTGGTAGTCTCTATCCGTTCGCTACAGCGATGGCTCTGCAATATATACACGATCCTATTGGCTGTATCCACGTATCTTTTCTATAAGTTCCTTGCTGCAACTGCGCTACAGTTCTATAAGATCCTATGAGCAATC
>JAFFZH010001984.1:0-15834 GCA_018420115.1 Euura saliciscinereae
TGTGACGTCACGAGAGTTCTGATTTTCCCACTAGATCAGTGGATTTTCCCTAGTCGAAAACGACTTTCGTGACGTCACAAGTGCAAGTGCGTGACACGCACTTGCCAATTGGAACACATCCTAAGACATTCAAAAATTGTGCGCATGCGCAGACAAGTAGCCATATTAGCTGGTTGGTCCGCGTCATTCGTCGAGTCCGGCGTCCGTCGCCTGTGCGGTTTGTGTTCGGTTTGACCGTGAAGTGTTTATTAATTTCCCATAAGAATGAAAGGTAAGTTGGGACGTTAATAAACTATTGTTATAATTACACTGATATAGTTATTTGTCTGAATCCCGGCCTCAAGTTCGAGAGCATAACCTCAAGATACAAAAACTTGCGAAAATATAGGTTAGGATACATGTGAAATTTTTGTTCTACACTCAATGACTGATACATCTGTGATGTCACAGGACATCAATGTTACAACAAATCATTATGTTTGCCATGGTGACACAGTGGTAGCATTTTTAAAAGATTTTTTCTATTTTTATGTCAATCCATGAATCCTGGCAACACAGCTGACTATACCATAGTCTAGATTATTCTTGGTATGATGTAGACTGTACATAAATTTCTGTATATCGTATCAATATTTTTGGTAGAAATTCGAATAATGATCCTTTCTGTTTAGAAACAGTCATGCAGAAACTACGTGACACAACGAAGGAGAAGTTAATTCAGATCATGCGAGCGAGGCGCTAGTATGCCGGTGATCGGGTTTGTCTCAAAATTCGACGATAGGATCTGCAGCGATCGGCGAAGAAACGAAAATTACCACTTCAAATGAAGCGAATTTTTATAATACTCCAATACTAGTGCGCAAGGGTGGCAATGCCTGCACGACGAGTGTGGCGGCGCAGCTAGAGCCCAAAGGCGAGTCGGAGGTGAGCCGGAGACGAGGCAAAGAGCAATTGATCATCTTCACACGAGTCAGGCAGGCATTCCCGCCTTTCGCACATGTATCGAACATTATAATATGCTTCGTCAGGCCATTTTATACACCGCTAGCCAAGTAAGGAAAATTTCTTTCCACACCATTAACGAAAGCCTGTTTTGGGCGCCTCTAGACACTGCTCAAAGGAGGACTTTCCAGACAGACTTTCATTTTTCTTATTCCGTATTACAATTGCACTCAAAATATCCTGAATTCATTCAAAATAGCATCCAAACGAACATGAATTTCTATCGTTACAAAGTTGATCATCTTTGTCGTTAATTTTTGATTCGAAAAATGGAAGTGTCACTATTAGTACCTTAATGTGTATATGAACAAATATTATAAATATATAAATATATTCGAAATATAATTTTATTCGCATTTCCTTATTTCAACCCTACTCATCCAAATTATAAGACTCCTGTAAGATTTCAATAAGATTTCTGTAAGACATTAATGAGACTTGTATAAGACACCAATAAGACGTCAATAAGACTTGTATATGACATCAATAAGACGTCTTTAAGACACCGATATCGCGGACATAAGACATCGTATCGTGTACATTAAGACGTCTTAAAGACCATTCTGAGACAATTTTAAGATGTCTGACGAAAATGTCTGACGTCTTGAAGACATCCATAAGATGTCTCTGTGTTACCTGGGTTACCACTTCAAATCAAGCGAATGTTCATAATATTGCAATACTAGTGCGCAAGGGTGGCAATGCCTGCACGACGAATGTGGCGGCGCAGCTAGAGCCCAGTCAACAATATGTGCTCTCAAAGACCTCTGATGGAGATCTTGAAAATTGTTTGGAGTTCTCAGTCCAGCATCCGTAAGTGTTCTAAAAGACGTCGGAAAGACCTCTTATGCAATCTTTTCCGACTCTAACAAGAGGCTCTCAAAAGCCGCTAAAATAGCTCTTTTACAGCATCGATCAAGAGCTCGCAAAAACGTCTTCTTTTAGAAGTCATTCAGAAGAACACTTTTGGAATCTCTTCGTACGATGCAGACAACAAACGGTGGTCAACTATTTTCATCCATTGATAAACTAAATTCGTTGAACAATAGCGATATTCATATCATACGTTGAAAGCTTCGCTTTTATTCGACGAATAAAGTTTATCAATGAATAAAAATAGTTAATCGTCGATGGTGAAATTTCGCGTTGAAGAATTTTATGATAAATCCAACCATCACGATCGAGTTGTACGAGATATTTATCAGATATATGTTACTTTATTATTATTATACATTATCATGATATTGATATACGTCACTGACTTTCTTTCAGAAATACCTCACCAATGTAGGTATACATATTCATTAGGTTACACTTAAAATTAAAAATAAATTTTTTTTAAATATTTTTCTCTCATGTTATAGGTTTTTTTTAAATCTTTTTGTGATAGCGCAGACGATCGCCTGCATGCTGGAGCCAATTCATAAAGCTGTCACTTAGCTTGGTCAGGGTACAGCCGTCTCCGGGATGCGCACAAGCCACAGTCGCTGAAATTCATTAAAGAACTATAATATACATAACAGGATTTTAAGTTGTTTGGTTCAGTTTCATATTTATCATACTTACTTAGAATAATATCTGCAAATTTAGTTTCTTTCAACGGTAGCGTTTCCTTAGACTTGCCCTTCTGTCGCGCTTTACTTTGAGGGCCGGTCCAAGTCACCTCATATGCAAGTTCATCCGTGACGCATAATTTCAAAACGCCCTTCAAGTGTGCTTCGCCATCACGTCCACCCAACGATGTGATTTTAGTTTTCTGCATGAATGATGGTTAGCTAATAGCGGGCCAGAGATATTGTTGCATTCATCAAAATAACAAAGTCTTACGAATTGTTGGCGCGCTTTTTCGTTTGACTTCAAAAGGACATCGAAGGCTTTCAATTCCTGCACATTTTGCATAGGGAATATTGGTAACATGTCGCAGTGAGGCTTATCCATGAGCAGGCTTCCTAGTGTACGACCCGTTGCAGAATTAGTCAACACGTTCAGTAACATATCCAGTTTTGAATTGATGATTATGAACATTTGGCGTGTACTTTTGCTCTCAAAGTCATCTGCAATTGTAACTATATTCGCCAAAAATGCACAGCATGATACGGTTACTTATAAGCGCAGCACCGAAGCAAAAATATTGGACACATATGTGCGTATCCAGGTTGGCTACAGCAAATCGCCACTGCAAGTACCGGTAAACCGGTGAAAGCCCAGGATATATCTTACCAATCAGCGGTGATGTGCGGGATTTTTCAGGGTCCTCTCTGGGATTATTAGGCGTATCCTTTTTTGGGTGGGTCTGACATGGGGACGCCAATTGAACGACACTTCTAATACAAGGCTTGGCAACTCGTGTATCTGGATATGTAAGGTGTGGTGTGTGGGATTTTTCAGGTACTACACCTTTTACAGATATGTTAGATGCATCTAGGAGAGTATAAACAAAATTACGAAGAGGATAACACAATATGAGCACTGCTATACAATCAGTATATGGCGACGAACGTGATTATCATTTATATCATACCATTGACTTGTAAATCTTTCTTCACCTTTTCTTCATTTCGTTTCATGGAGGCAGCATGTAGCCGTACTATCGGTGGTGGTATAATTTCCGTATCTTCTTCTGCATCCTCTGCAGATGCTGGAAAGGATTGACGAATGCTTACTTATCACAGGCGAATTTTAACAATATGATTTCCATACTATTGATTTCACGGAAGTATAGAAATTGATATACACACGAAAGTGAAACTCTGAAATGCAAAATGACCGACTCGATTACTGTATCCACCTGTTACAAATTTTTCAAAGTAAACAACTGGGTTAACCTTGAATAAGTGTGAACATAAGTTAATTATTTTAACTGATGAAAATTGTATACCAAAAACTATGGGAACATCTTCCAAGGACAAGTCATTGTTCAATTCCTGACGAGGCGAAGTGTACGTTTCTGGAAAAAAAGAGTAAGTACAACGAAGGCTAGTACAACAAGGAAAGATTGAAGAGTAAGAATATAGGTGTAAGAGAAATTGATATATGTAGGTACTCACCAGCCTTTTCTATCGATTTTTGATAGCACGGAGACAGTTGAGATTCATCTGAGTACAATATCTGTGAATCTAATGGACTAGCGGAGAAAATTTGGGCAAAAGAATTTTCAGAATTAGCCAAACTATTTGTGGATTTTGTTTGTGTTCGAGTATGATTTCCAGGGATTGGTTCAGTGACGTTCACGTTTAAACCATTTTCCACGTTTTCCTTCGATACCGAATCCTGTCCCTTCATCGCGCAAATGTAACTTGATGGTGGTTTCGGTAAGTTTGAGCGTTGTGGTGGATCGTCTGGATCTATAAAATCGAACTAGGTATAGCATACGACGCATATCTAGCAATTCAGAAAATAAACTGCAGAATCGACGAATCATAAACATTTGTTCATGTGGTTCATGTGAGTACACCATTATGGTTCATGGTTCAGATAACGTTCAAGAAATACGGATGAAAACAAATTTTACCTGAAGACCTGTCAGCGTCATCAAACACTTGTTTCCTTTTGCAAGCACGCTTAGCGGGCAATTCTTTCTTTGATGCTTTATCAAATCTGACTTCGTCACCCGTCGGAATATATTGGGACTCTTTTTCCACTGCGCGTGCTATCTCGTATGTAGCTATTCCAAGCATGTCAATAATGACTAGTAAAAATATTTGCCAAAAAACAATTTCTACAAAAACATACACATTACCGTAAGGTCCATAAGCTTTAGTATAAATCAACTCGTGCCACTCCGACGTAGGTTTTTGTTCGCGTTTGATTGCTTTGGTAACATTAATGTTATTAGGGGGCCACCTGTACTCTTCTTTGGTCGTATCTACCCAGCATTGTGGAATAGCCTGCGACCAATCGTCGGATAATACGACATAAAAGGGCATTATCTGAAACAAGAGTTACTATTGCACATTTACATCCATAGAATATTTTCAAATGACAAATTATCAGTGCACTAATTCGAAAAATGTACGTAATACATTCAAGATGATACAAAACAATAATGTTTCATTACTATCAGCAGTTGAGGTTTTTTTCTCAATAACTTCTCACCTTAATTGCAAGTATGAAGGAGTGGAATAAAGCAATATCTCTCTGAGTCAAACGGCAAATGTACCGCTTTTCGGGCTATGTTGCTGACTGCAACAACTTTCATTGGACTCCATTCGCTACCGATATAGATGTTAATATTTTCAGATCTCATTGGGTAGTTCGGGATTCCGTCCATATTTTGGAGTGTACTGCCAACAACGACAGGAATCTCACTTTTCAGGCCAATATACTCAATTCGCAGTACATCTCCATTCTTCAAGTAACATATATTATCTGCATTCTTAGTGCATGACAGCCGAAAATTTTCGAACTCAATCTCTTCGTGAGAGCAACCGCATCCCATTGGCAATTTCGTATTATTTGGCCTACTTAGCCTCGGATATGAAACACTTTCTACTTTTTGTGGAAAAATTTGTGCTGATATTTCCACTAAACGGTTTGACAATTGCTCAAGAGGTCTCGCACCTGTTCTGATAATTTGTTTTATTGCTCCCAAATAATTCTCAAAGATAAATGCGCTAAATGTGTCCAAGCATCCATACGATCGGACATCTTCCGCCAAATGTATCAAGCTGTGCACATTGTAGGTCACATTATGCTCTCCATACAGCTTACCGTACCACTGTACAAAATATCTTAGTAGCTCTTCGGCGTATGCATTATTATCAAGACAGTCTGTAGGATGACTGAGAATGAAAATCGCCGCATGGAGAACATAAAAGTGTTCTAAATACGCAGCAGGCAAAAACTTGTACATCACTGCAGGGCCCAAATAAAGCAAGAAAAGGCGAAATTCGGTCGCCTTGAACCGGGGAAACTCGTCCAAATTTCTTGGCTTACGTGCGAATTCTCTAGGAATATATTTTGCTAATATTCCAAGCAATTGTGAAAGCTCATCTATTTGGGATGCTCGGAACTTGCCATCGTGTTTACCCCCGAGCCAAAGTAGTAACAGCTTTTTCATTACTCCCAGACAGATCAAGTGCATGTAGTCCAGAGGAAATTGAGATACCATTCCCAGTGGTATTTTTTCAAACGGTGATGTGCCATTATGATGCCCTGGGTGCTTTCGTTGTTTGAAAGACTCGTCAGTTCGCTTTGGAGCATAGAGTTCAGGAAATATCATCCGATACTTGACGTATTCACCATCAGCCGTACATTTTCCGCAGCCTTCATATCCAGTATGACCTTTTGTGCAAGCCACGAATGACCGTGCCGGAGTATCGCAAACAACGGCCCTTATTACCACGGTGTACTTTTTTTCACCATAAATGAATCCATCTTTCTGAATCGCCGAATATTCCTCCACGAACGGGTTCAATAATTCTTCGACAGAAGCCTTCTTATAGCCATGGTGTACAGTGATGATAAAAGGCAACTGCCCAAATTTTTTAGGAGTAAAAATTTGTCCCGACAACGCCCAAAAATGACTTTTTGAACTATCTGCTAAGGGAGTTCCATCTACATGGAGATTCAAAATTAGGTGTGTTTGATCAATGTCCTGATCCTTCACACGTCTCAATTGATCCGTCAAGGCCTTCTCAAGACCGTAATGTAAAATCTTTCCACTATCACTTTCATAAATGTCGTTAGTACGTGGAGTACCTACTAACGACCTTGTAGTAAGTGGAAGGTCCAAATTGGCTTTAGTAACAAGAATCTTCAACAACTTGTCGCACGTAATGTGAGGAACGTTGCAATCGACTGCCCATAGAGCAAGTAATTGTTTCAAGGATAATTGATTATTGATGTTACCTAATACTTGGTTGGTCTTGGTTATACTATATCCATTCGATAGATATGGTTGTGGTCTTGGAAATAAGAAATCTCCGCTATTGGAAATATCAGAGTCAATACCGTCCAGCGGTAATTGCAATTCATCTCCGCTATCACTTTCGATTTGCGAAACGCCGTCTGCAGTTGAGATATCATTTTTTGGACTATGTCCCAGGTTGTGGATATGTTCCGAAATCTTATTTTCTGGAGAAGAGATCTGTTCGGTAATTCTTGCATTTATGATATTTCGAAAATGCTTGAATCTTCGATACTGTTGGCTTTTCGAAAGAGCAAGGTACTCTTTGACTTTTGGCATCTGTACAAAAATTTTTTATTTCTTATGGAATGTTGGTAATTCCACACTTGCCATGCAAACTCACAAGCACGTACAAAAACATGCCTTCACCACCATGCATAAAACATTTTTGTTTTAACACACGTGTGCGTAAAATTCCAATTTTTATGCCTCGTTTTACGGGCGAAGAAATGGATTTCACGCGTGCGTGTATATTTGTATTGAAAAATAATGTTTGCAACTTGGGCGTAGAATTTCACGCTTTTGATAGAAAAAGTACTGCATTGAGTCATCTCTTCGGATGATTTTTGAAAATATATTGGGTGAATTTTTCATCGTTGTAATTGTTAGAACGTTGCATAGGGCAATAAGCAGAATATTCGTGTCAAGTGATCAGTATGTTACGGTATAATTACACAAGATTCTTAAGCCTTGAAAGCAAACAGACAAACAAAACGGAAAAATGCTCCTGAAGTAATAGAGTTAGTGGATTATTCTTGTGAATAGCTTATGCATTTTTTTTTCTATTGTGAACATGACATTGGCTTATGGGTGATACATGGGAGGTGATTTATTTGCAAGAAATTGGATCTGCATCAGCGTGTTAGTATAATATGAGTTGAAAACGTATGTTTTACGAAAAAAATTATTCAGCAACATTCATGCGTAATGTAAGGAAGAGTTGCAGCTCATATAATGCATATAGGAAATAACAAAATTAGGATCTCACTTATGTATGAGCATGGCAGGAACGTTCAAATTCAATTGTGTACCACATTCGTCATTTTTATAGGTATAAAGAATGTGCCCTCAATATTTCAAATTACTTCACCAGATAACCAAATGAAAATTTGTATAATAATGGAAAATTATAGGCTAGTAGTGTCAATTAGGAGAAAATTGTATAAGTGTCCAGAATCATAATTCATTGTCAGTAATCTGCTATTCTTAAGCACAACGAAATGCAAATTACTGCCTATTATCCCGATCAGGTGAATTGTATATCTTTTTTCTCTATCTCCAATTTTATGTGAATTTCACGTCAAAGGATTTGTTCAACTTACCGATAGTAATTATTTTATCCGTATCAGATTGAATAAAATGACTCGTCCTGACTGTCTTTATAATAGAAAAATCCAGGCTGCCGAATGCGCGTCTAACTGCTGGAAAAAAGTTAGGTTAGATTCATGTTAGTTTCTAGGATCACGAATCTGATGATTGATAAATTCAAATAATCATAAATGAAGAACATCCAGTAACGATGTTCCAAAATTGAGAAAAAATAGCGGTTGTATTCAACACTTACCTCTATTGTTTCAACGAAACAACTCGAGCAATCGCGGCTCGTACGTTCACCGGCATTCTGGATATACGTATTTGAGGTTAGGTTCGGTTAATGTGTGCCCGCACTTCTTTTAGAATTCTTGGCAAACCGGCATTCGCGAGCTCAGATGTTAGACTTCTTTTCGAGCTCTGTAATTAGAGTTCGCTTTTAAGACTTCCAAAAGACTTCTAAGAGAACACTTCCATCAGAGTCTTTTTCCTGTCTTGAGAAAGAGCTCTCACAAGAAATCTTATAGACACGTGTGTTGATTGGGAGCCCAAAGGCGAGTCAGAGGTGAGCCGGGGACGAGGCAAAGAGCAACTGATCATCTTCACACGAGTCAGGCAGGCATTCCCGCCTTTCGCACATGTATCGAACATTACGCTTCGCCAGGCCATTTTATACACCGCTAGCCAAGTAAGGAAAATTTCTTCCTAGACCCAGCGCCGGACATGGAAACCCAAGGCCCCTAGGCAAATAGAGGTCAGGGCCCCTTTTTAAAATTGTTGAATAGAACAAAAATGTTAATAATTCATGATTTGATCAAATTTAATCAAATAATTTTTCATTTATTTTTTTTCGGCCCCTGACGGGGCCCCCTACAAGCTCGGGCCCCTAGGCCAGTGCCTAGTGTGCCTAGGCATAAGTCCGGCGCTGCCCACACCATTAGCGAAAGCCTGTTTTGGGCGCCTCTAGACACTGCTCAAAGGAGGACTTTCCAGACAGGCGTGACAAAAACGTTATTGGTTTGTGAATCATTATACAACTCAAAAATAATGTTTTTCGTAACATGCGAAATTACACTATTATACCTAAAAATTAACCAAAAAATTTTGATAAAATTATCCGCATTTAAATTCAGGGCATTTTGACGCGAATGTTTCCATACATTCCTTTTCAAGTAGTCGAATCGACACATAAACTGGCTTATTCTTGGATCGCTAAACGGATTTTCTTTTTCCGTATTACAATTGCACTCAAAATATCCTGAATTTATTCAAAATAGCATCCAAACGAACATGAATTTCTATCTTTACAAAGATGATCATTGTATGTATGTATGCACATGTATATGAACAAATATTATAAATATATAAATATATTCGAAATATATTCTTATTCGCATTTCCTTATTTCAACCCTACTCATCCAAATTATAAGACTTCTGTAAGATTTCAATAAGACTTCTGTAAGACATCAATGAGACTTGTATAAGACATCAATAAGACATCTGTAAGACGTCAATAAGACTTGTATATGACATCAATAAGACATCTTTAAGACACCGATATCGCGGACATAAGACATCGTATCGTGTACATTAAGAGGTCTTAAAGACCATTCTGAGACAATTTTAAGATGTCTGACGAAAATTTCTGACGTCTTGAAGACATCCATAAGACGTCTCTGTGTTACCTGGGGCTTTTAACATCACGCCCTACTCAGTCGGTAAAATGAGTAGCAATGCCAGTTCTTATCGCCGCGCCGCTTTTTAGGTTTTTTTTTCTTTCGTGATCGAAATAGTTCAGTTCACCCTTTCTTTTTATAGCCACACTGAATGACAATATGCTCGAAAAATGAAATTGAAAAAAAAAAAAAAATCGGCCGCCCCCAAAAATTTGCCGCCCGTGCCTACCTGGCTGGAGAGCAATACAATGGAACAATGTTTTGTTTACAGACGAATCCAGATTTCGTTTGCACGGAAACGATGGACGAGTACGCGTGTGGCGACGTAGTGGAGAGCGCTTCATACAAAGTTGCACCTTGCCGGTCAAGGCATTCAATGGTGGGTCTGTCATGGTTTGGGCTGGCATATCTAGGCATAGGCGTACCGATCTTGTTGTCATACCTCCCCCTGGGTTAACCTCAGCACGATATGTTAACGAGATTCTACGTCCTCACGTTCTTCCAATGCGGAATGAAGTCGGAAATCGGTTTATCCTGATGCAGGATAATGCGCTTTCGCACACCGCAAACCACACAATGCAGTTTTTAAGGGAAAACAACGTCACCCTTTTAAACCACCCTGCAGTGCGTCCCGATCTCAATCCGATCGAGCATGTTTGGGATATCCTTGGTCGTGAAGAGGATCCAATACTCGGTACTGAATACACGTAAAACACATACACGCACACATACGCAATGAGTGCCCTCCCACTCATATGCATACACACACTGGATACACGCATACGCCATAGACACACGCATGCACTCAGTGGATGCACACATACACGTACTGGACGCACGCATATCCTATAAGTACACGCATACACACACTGGACGCACGCATACACTATCAGCACACGAACACACCCACCGGACACACACTCAGACACACAAACGAACACAGAGGCGTAAATCCGACCGCGTAACCTCCCCGCGGTACGTCTTGGGTAGCGCTAATGCCGGCGGTACTTTGTTCGTAGGACCGCGCTCGTAGATGAATCAGAATCTCCACTTTAAACACCAATAACTCGAGAACGGAAAGTCGCAGCTCCATTCTCCAAAAACCAATGGGAAGAGGAGACTTTCGGTCAGCGAATACTCGCAAGGGCCACACCAATCGCATAATTTTCGAGAAGTTTGGACTGGAAGAACGCCATGCTGTCCGAATTGGGATTTACAAGTCCGCGTTCAAAACCGGACACTTCCGGAACGGTCGCCCGGATCTTAAAATTGAAGCATCCATTTGGAACGGGGAATCCGAAGCTTCAAATTCGTTTTTTGATCATAGCCGTACAACAAGTGGTTCTCATCCTACAAAGCGTCAAAGTTTTCGGAACCATTTTTTGGAAAAATGGCGATAACTCCGGCAAAAAAAATCTCAACTCAAATTTTAGAAAACCAAATGAAAGATAAGACTTTGCCCTTTCCAATAGTGAAAGCGGATTTTTTTCCGATTTTTTGTC
This sequence comes from Euura saliciscinereae, assembly GCA_018420115.1. Lineage (NCBI taxonomy): Eukaryota > Metazoa > Arthropoda > Insecta > Hymenoptera > Tenthredinidae > Euura > Euura saliciscinereae. The sequence goes on from JAFFZH010001984.1 coordinate 11,402, forward strand.
ACTCTGTAGAGGTCGCCAAAGTTGGAACATTGGTTTTCGAATTTGACACTTTTTCATAAAAAATGCAATAACTTTCGAAAAAATAGCCGACGTTTCAATTTAAAAAAAATAGGCGGAAAGTTGACACCTTGGGGCGTACTTCAGTTTTTGAAAATTCGTCCTACTACCATTTTTGACCGACTTATGAATTTTGAATCTCGAACATTTTTCGATCCGAAATCGGGTGATCCTTTAATTTTGTGGAGGAGTGTATAACAAGAGTATGATCGCGTGTTGAGATTAGGGGAAAACGTTCAATAATCTGACACCTGACTATGCTTGTGCGCGCGTATGATTAAAAAAAAAACACAAATTTTGAATCCTACGCAATCACAGATTAACTCCCACTGTCGCAAAAATGGTTAGTGAATGCAGCACTGAGTGAATGCATTAATTCACGGATTGATTGAAAATTTGTGTATGTGTTCCTTTGAACAAAATACAATTGCTGAAATGATTCAAAATTTTTTGACCAGACCGTTTACGAGAGAAAAATTGATAAAGTTCGCTCCTTATACGTGGGTCCTTATGGCCGCACCACGTAAAATGGTATTCACAGCATTGAAATTGATAGTTGTGGCTTCACGAGCTTAAGGTAGTTGTGCCGCGACAGTCGGACTAACAAATCGCGCGCGCAGTGCGTGCTCAAGTCACTGAGTGGTATAGGCTATGTGCCGTGAACTTTTGGTTGGGTTTGTAGTCAAACCGCTCTCACACACTCGCACAGGGGACCACTCTCTCTCGCGCTCTGTATACCGACGCGCGCGCACTCGCACCCGGCTACCCTTTCCATGCTAAAAGTTAGTGCGGATCGAGTGACTATTATTGTTGTACCAGCGAAACTAAACGGTATATTAATCGGACTTTTTATACCAGCATTCCTGAAATATCCTTCCATCATACCCTAGTTTTTCGTAACAATCATAGAACGGTTTTCACACTAAAATTGGCGATATGCGGTTTCCATTACGTAACATGGGGAACACGTGTGAAAAGTTCCAACTTTGAGTGCCATTGTTTCGCGTTCCAGACATCAAAAAATTCTGAAATAATTCGTACAACTTGATTTCATGTAAATGAAAGTGTGGTCAAAATTTCAGCCGATTTTATAGATCTATCATACAAAGCAAACATTTTTTTATGAGTCTCCGACGTTTGAGGCACAATGACCGAAAGTTTTTAGAATGCTGAATCAAAATATAAGAAGGAGCCTCAGCTTGTCGGCTGTTCGGGGCATAGAGCGGCTGGCGGGAAAGACCGACAGCAGCCGAATCCGATCCCCTCTGTTCCCCGCAGCTGGGGTACTGACAAACCACCTTAATCAAACGGTTCGGAAAATGCCTAAAAAAAAGGGTGTGTGCTTAGGACACACGATAGAAGTGGAAACTTATATGGCATTTATGATTCAAAGTAATGCATATAATCAAAATTATATTAATATTATATGGATATTGATTGGACGAATCAGTAACAAAGCGGAATTAGTATTATCAAACACAATTAGTTTCTCTCCCTCAGTTCCCACAGCTAGTTCCCTTTCTAGTTTTGATTCATCGTTAAACTGATCCTGATTCTCTTTATCCATTTCTATGAAACGCAATATTGAAATATTCATTATATATACTGTCAAAGGACTGGACGTATTAAAACAACCCGTCGAACATTGGGATACAATTCTGATACATCTAGCCAAGAGCAAACTGGACTTCATGACGCAGTGCGAATGGGACAAGGAAATAGGACAGTCAACAGAAGAAATGCCGAAGGTAGAGGATTTACTCAAATTTTTGGAAGAAAAATTCTGTACTCTGGAATTAGTCGATAGCAACAAAGTCAAACCGGACCACGCAAAGAACGTCGGAGCCAGAAGAAATGATCATCGAGTGGCGATGGCAGCGACAACACAAGAGGGTTGTATAATTTACAATCAAAAGCATGGAATCTATAAGTGTCCAGACTTCATCAAGTTGAGTACGTACGACAAAGGTGAATCAGTCAAAGAAAAACGACTTTGCCTAGATTGTTTGAACCCTGGACATTACAGAAAAGATTGTAAATCAGGAGGTTGTAAAAAATGTGATGAATGCACAACACATTGTTACACTGGGAAAGACCATCGTCGTCAGACTTTAGAAATGGCAAAAATGAGTTGACGGAGCCATCGGAGTCAGCTACAACTCATCACGCGGGTCAAGCGCAGTAGTGTGAAGCATCAGTGGAACAAAATAACAATCAAGGACCGAATCAAAATGGAAATGCAGTGAGTAACTATTGCAGCAGACAATCGACCTCTCACATTGTTTTGTCAACAGCTCAAGTTTACGTCGAGGACAAAACTGGAATTCAAGATCGTTGCAGACTTCTACTTGACCTTGGTACTCAAGTTCACTTCGCAATAGAAGATCTCATCATGAAACTAGGAGTACCAATCAAAAAAGGAAATCGAGCAATAGATGGGATAAACAACACGAAGACGAACGTAGCCAAATCAGCACAGATAACGATTCAGTCTATTTACAGTAATTACAAGACAAGTTTGGATTGCATAGTGACACCGAGGATTACGAACAGGTTACCACAAGTGAAAATCAATCGATCGGGAATGAACATACCTAACCATGTAAGGTTAGCCGATCCAGAGTTCGACAAACCTGGGAAAATTGATATACTTATCAGCGCAGCTTTGTTTTGGAAATTACTAGGCCCACAACGAATCAAACCAGTAAAGGGGCAACCTCATCTACAACAAACGAAACTGGGATGGATAGTACGAGAGATCTTCGAAGCTCGAACCCAGAATCAGTCAGTTCCTCGTCACCTAGTAACCAATGATGAATTAGATAGGAGACTCGAAGAATACTTCCGTGTAGAAAAGATACGAGCACCTTGCCAACTCACCAAAGAAAAACGACAATGTGAAGATTATTACGAGCGAACATCTCACAAGGATGAATCGTCAGGATATATAATTGTTAGATTGCTAAGGAGAGACAACGTTACACTTGGAGAATCAAAAAGTACGGCCTATAAAAGACTCAAGGCGTTAGGAAGAGGATTCCAAACCGATTCACAACTGAAAGAAGATTCAGTATCGTTTATGAGAGGTTACGAAAAAATGGGACACATGAAAAGGGTAACAGGCCAAGTCTACGACCAGACAGCATTACCACGGAATTAATGGTAGTTTTCGACGCATCGGCTACAACATCGCTGGGAACTTGACTCAACGATAACCCGACTGGAAATTTGGTCAGGCTAGCCTGTCGTCCGACCAGGCCCCGATCAGGTTGAAATCAGGTTAGCCACATTACGGTACAGCTGATGGGGTCCTGATCAGATGGGCATCAGGTTTACGTCAGTGAGGCGAGCCTGTTGGACCCCTGATCGGGGCAAGCTCTGGTATTCCTTGCTAAGGTGTACCTGTTAGACCCCTGGTCCGTTCATCCTGATACGGCCCTTATTGAAACGTGCCTGCTAGAACCCTGGTCAGTTTAGCCTGATACGGACCTTATTGAGGCGTGCCTGCTCGAACCCTAGTCAGGTTGGCCTCAGACATTCGTCACTAAGGTGTGCCTGTTGGGCCCCTGGTCCGTTTAGCCTGATACGGCCCTTATTGAGGCGTGCCTGCTAGAACCCTGGTCAGGTTGGCCTCAAGCATCCGTTACTAACCCATACAGCATGCAACATTGCTACAACATTGCTGCAATATTGCAATATCTCATCTTCATTACATTGCATCTGCAATATTGCAGCAAGGTTGCAGCAATATTGCAGATGCAATGTAATAAAGATGAAATATTGTAATATTGCAGCAAGGTTGCAGCAATATTGCAGATGCAATGTAATGAAGATGAAATATTGTAATATTGCATCAATGTTGTAGCAATGTTGCATGCTGTATGGCAAGAAATGCATCAAATCATGAGCAAATTATATCATAAGACATCTCATAAAGTGAAATCAAATTATAAAATGTGATATCAATATATCGACATGCATATATATGAATATGAATGATCTGACAAACTTTTGTCAGATTAATAAATCTATGAGGATATCATACCCGGGGGAAAATGGTTCATAACATACCTATATCTGTATAATAATTATCTATTCCCTATCTATATAAAGGAAATTGCACCTCGAATTGGCCGGATTTTATAGCTGCGCTCTCATACAAATTTTTTTTTTATACGACAAAGCGCAATAATTAATTCATGTTTGCCGAAAAAAAAATCCGACCAACGTTCAAATATACGCGTCGGCTCTTTTTACATACATGACACGTAGACAAAATTTGGCTCGGTTCAAACGATCAGATGTCAATTCTTGTCCGTTTAGAGGTGCAATTCACTTCGCTTTGAAAGAAGTTTAAAGTTTCCTTATTTGAATTT
>JAFFZH010002064.1:0-14248 GCA_018420115.1 Euura saliciscinereae
ATTCTTCTTCTTCTTTGCTTTTTTGACCACTGGTTGGTCAACCATATCGTAAGCCACTATCGTAATGCGTACTTCTGATGACTTCAGTTCGTTCGGTATCATTTAGGTTGATTAAGCGGCAAACAAGTAGCATTTCAGAATCAGTAATTTCGGGATGTAACTTTTTGTCTGCCTAATTCTGAATGAAACTTACACACAATATTTTTCGTTGTATTTCAAGACAGAAGTGCAAGTTTCTACCGGGTTGATTGAACAGAAAAATGTAACATTCCAAAATGAATGATTTTGAAATGTAACTTTTTTCTGCTTATTCAACCTAAATGAAATCGGACGAACTAAAGTCATCAGAATTATGCACCATTTTCGCTGGTCACCTAAACTGTTAAAAAAGATCTTAAATTTACAACAAATTTACAATACAAAGTGATATGAAATTCACAAACTAGGTATATGTAATAATCACTCATACCCTTGTATAGCGAAATTCATACTCGCACATCAAATTTCATGTATATCAATGCAGAATTTAATACACACGGTATTGGAAATTAAGAACCTGCAGAGAAATTTTCCGAACGTGCAGCTTGATTACACATTTTTTTGGTTGAATGTTTACATACATATGATTGACAAAATACACATCCATGATAATATTACTACACGGTAAATTCATTGTTAAAATACCACTCTATCAATTTTCATATCGTATTTGAATTTTCATAGACTGTATCTGCGAAAATGCTTCCAACAAATGTGTATTAAATTTCATACAGATTTTTTTAACAGTGTAGATTCACTATCATTTTCACGGCTTTCTTTGCCTGGGAACTGGAAAGGACCGGCAAGGATATTGGATTGCTCCCGGCGCATGGGCAATACTGGATTTTGGTACCAGCTTTGCAGATTTGGAATTTTTTTTATTCAATGGTACTGATAATAATTACTGATAAATTGTTGTTGGTGCTGTTTGCGCAAAAAACGCGCAAACGATGCTAATCTATCCGAAATTTTGGTAATTATTCGCATAGTATTGTATTAAGTAACCGGATGCTGAAATTCAGATCCACCATCTTATTTGAATTTTTTTCGATAACAAGTAAACGCTCAAATAATTTGAATCAATCGTTCTTAAAATATAACGTAACATATTTTCAGGTAACTCCACAAAAATATTTTTATGGAGATCCGTTCGGTGAGCAGATTCGTATTCACACACATTTCAATTGAACCTAGACAGCTTATAATACACCGATTAAATTAGAATTGGTTGGTAAAGATTTAAAAAACGGTCGCAAACTAATGTAAGAAAAAAGCGCTGTAATAACGATATAAAAGGTGGTTCCAGAAGCGCGCGAAGCGCGCTATTGTGAGCTAGTTATAAAAAATACTGGTGGACGAACGAGAACTCCAAACACCACGACAAACTGAAATCCAGATGCACCGAATATGCCAAATCCCGCAGCAACAGCTAATCAACACACACACCTTCACATACACTCTCACACTCACACACACACACTCACACACACACACACCAACACAAATGTAAATAATGTAAATATGTACATAAAGAACTAATCTTAAGAACACCCCCAACCCCCCATCCTTACCCCTACCCCAGCATCAGATGTAGTGGTTTTTCTCCAGACAACCCCTGGAGCCTTTCCCACCCAACATCCCATACCCCCAAACACATCCAAAGCTCGCCAGAACCGCTTTATCAGCCATACACAGCACATCAATGTAACTACTTACCGAGACCATCTTCTCAGACAAACAGGAAGGAGAGTGCCTAAAACCAAAGCCACCCTTCCCAACAACAAACCCAATCACTTTAAGGTTTTTGTAATGTTTATTTGTACCTAATTATAACCAATCTGTATCACCAAAAACAAATAAAACTTCTTTAAAAAAAAAAAAAAAAAAAAAAGCGCGGCGCAGTCAGCAAGGCGTACGGGACTTGAACTTGAACACGGCTCGCACGCTGGCGGCCCGTGTTCAAGTCCCGTTGCCGCCCGACTTTTTTCTTCTTGTTTATTCATCCAATCGTACACAAATATCAATAACAAACATTGAACGTTGAATATACTGTGTGCCCGGAGTTTCCATACAGCCTTCGTGAAAGATGATGACAGAGGAAGGGTCAGTATAAGCAGGGAACGCAGGTAGCGACCGTTGCCGAAATATTCCGAAATTCAACGAGAGGATCGTGAACTTCAAAACAGTATATTCAACGTTTAATGTTTGTTATTGATATTTGGGTACGATTGGATGAATAAACACGGGAAAAAAAGTCGGGCGGCAACGGGACTTGAACACAGGCCGCCAGCGTGCGAGCCGTACGCCTTGCTGACTGCGCCGCGCTCGCTTGCTTGCCGAGGGCGCGTAGTCACTGGTATATAATTCGCGCGTAAAACTTTACCATCACTTTTCTCGGAAACCAAGCCTTATCTAGCGAAATCCAGTTAGCCTAGTACTTGGCGCAAGTCCTCCTCCAAAATACCTAAGACTCATCTGAATCCGTTTGTAACATGTCTGATGGTCCCCTTGTCAATGTGTCTCTTCAGCACAAAGCAACTTTGGGCATCGTGTCCCTTTTTCTTGCAATAGATACAAGTTTTAATAAAATTCCGGATTTGTTGCCTTTTGTTGTAATTCCCGTTATTTCGGTGAGAGTTGGATTGGCTCTGCTGCGGCCAAGGAGTGATGGATGGTTTTGCTGGAGAACTTTTAACTGGGGGAGTGTTTTTTTCTTCAGCGATCTGTCGAATTCGCTGAGATCCCATATCTTCTCGGTTTAAAATTTCTATCTCTAATCCTCTAACAATCGCGTCGCGAAGGGTTGAAGGTTTGGCCATCTTCAAAGCATGTTTATGAAATGTTGCTGGAACTGGTTTATATCCTTAGGAAAGGACAGCAAATATAACAATTTGGCTCGCCGTTTCAGCTCACCTCTCATCGTCAGTTCTATGGTTTTCAAACGGTTGCCGAACACATGTTATGTTTCATTCGACGTCATGAATATTTGACATCAAATAACAGTATTTGTTGGGCTGTCATAGCAGCGTAATGCATACATGGTCAAACCTCCCCAGTCTCCCCTACTTAATTTAACTGCTCAATTGAGGACAAAAAATGTACCTCATTTACCCATCGTTACTGAAATAACGTACGATCTATAGTTAAACGTCGATCTAAGTATTAATTATCGTCGCGACAATCGTTCGTAAATTGTTTCTTCCTACTCATATCGTTGAACAACTTTTCTACTACCAGAAAAAAATTGATTGCAATTAGAAAGTTTCTTCTGGCGATACAAAGACACTTGAAAATCAAAGTGTCCTTATGGTCGCTCCGAAATGAAAGCTCTGAATGTCATCGGAGTTCGGACATGGTGAAACGGTATGTTGGTTGGTTTCACTCGGGGGCGCATGGTAGATGGGACGCGCGGCGAGTGATTAAAATTGCCCGATGGTCCTTTTTCTTCCATCCTTCCTTTCTTCTGCGTTGTCTCCGGCGGAGAGTAGCGACGATAAAGGGGGTAAGGAGCGCGAAGGCAGGGGGAGTAGGGGTGAGGTGCGTACGGGGTACGGTGCGGTGGATGATTTGGCGTTGGGGATGGTGGTAGGTGTAGGTGTAGGTGTGATGGCGGTGTGTAGGAGTCGGTGTAGGTGTAGATCTGGGTGTAGGTGTGGTTATAGGTGTAGAGGGGGTAGGGTGTGTGCAATGCAAGACTTAGAGAACTCCAAGCTTGCTGGTCAGGTAGCATTGAAATAATGTGCCAGAGCCATTAAAAGATTCAGAATTTTATTTAGCAAAACAATGTAAGCGTTCGAATTTTATACATTGGCTAGTTCGGTAATTTTTTTTTTTTTTTTTTTTCACCAACAGTTATCGACCATAAGGTCATGTACCCAATACACTCTTAGGCTAGTTCGGTAATTCCATACCGGACACTTCTGTGCAAGTCGGTAGATGACGAGCAACTGGTGTAAGTCACTCTGAGCGTCTGACACCCTGAACGAGCGTTTGACAAGCGTGATTTACCGTGATAAATCCAGGTCTGATATTCGCGGGCCGGGGTTACTTTGATAGCGGGTTAGGAAATTAAGCTAACTCCCTCTTATCGGCCAAGTGGCGAATTACCGGGCTTAGACGCGGTGCAGGCGGAGCGCGGGCAGCTGTCGGGTAGCTGTGCTCGGGTCCTGACGTCATAGGCTCGCGGCGCGGGTTGCCACCGAGTAGGCGTATGTTATAGTTGCCTGCGTGTAGGCGCTGTTTTCTAAGGTATGAGGTTTCTCATGTATCAATTGATTGATAATTTGAAACACATTTGACATACGAAAATGTTGCAACATCACAATTACGGTGAAACAAAGTGAACTTGTTCGACAATTTTCTAAATTTGAATTGATCGTTTTTCTAATTTCCATAAAATATTGTAGAGGAAATACTGAACTGGCTGTAACTGAATTTTCTGATTAATTCTGTAGTACATTTCGAAATGTAACTGTAAATTGATTCGGGAACAAATATTTGTATTGAATTTACAGCAAACATCTTCACCAAAATAACAAAAATATTGTACTTCGAACTTTCGAATGCATGAGTATTTTGGTATTGTTTGGATCAGTTGGTTTGTTACCAATAATTGATTCCAGCTGAGAATTTAACTTTTATCCTATGAATGAATGAAAAACTATCGTCATCATAACTTTCAAGAGCACAGGCCTTTTCATCCTTGATAATGAAGTGATACTTTAATTTTGCAATGAGGAATCAAACCGTTGATCGACGACGAAAAACCCGAAAAGTTTTCAACTCACAATCAGTAATTGAGAGCGGTATGAATATCTATTTGAGGTGCTAGCTATATCATAAGGCTCAGTAGCGAGTTCACAATTTTACGGTGGAACTAATTTAACACTGCCACTGGATTGAATGCTATGTTTTGATAAGAAGCGGATATCATTCCAGTAAACAATGGTCGAATTACAGCTTTCCATATGATAAATGCGACGGAGGAACCGTCAGTCCGTCACAAGTAAGGCGACGCCCGTGATACTGACTTCATTCGGCTGTTTGCCAAAGTTCGTGTCTTTTGGTTTGCTTGAATGTGTTAATTTAATCAGGTAAAACTATATGGTGTAAAGTTTATACTAATCACTCTGAAACGAAATTGCCTAATCTTTCGAAGAAATAGAATATGTGTTATACGGTATACCTACGTGTGTCGTAACTAGAACCATGTACCGAATGAATTATTGTGGATTCTCAGCGATAACACTGTTAGTGCTGTTAGCAGACGTATCTTGCTTGAAAGCAAAAAATTTCTCATCTATTTCGGAAGTGAAGAAATCAAAGATTATAGCTCTCGAATCACGTATATACAGAATGAAAGTGAATACTTCGTCACTGCATCTGCTGATTATTGGGAGCTTGACAGTATTCGGATTACGCGAACGACTTTCTAACTAACGTGCCAAGGAAGCAGTGTGTCACGTCAAATGTGAAAATGACAAAGTAAGTTTATTCTAATGCAGTACAAAATTGTAGTTCAAAATCCGATGTCTCCCAGATAATATTTTACACGACTGATGAGTGTCATACCTATGTAACAGGAACGTGAAAAGTGTACGAAAGAGTGTAACTCAGATCAGCGCGACATCCCAGGTGAGTTTCAATTTCATAGATCTTTTTTTTAAGTTTTTGGTACGAAGTCAAATACTCAGAAACTATGATTTCTGATCTCAATGTCTTTTTGAATTTGTCATGAACGTAGTACTCAATATCGAAGCAAAAGCGAACGTTGAATATTATCATTATTATTATTATATGACAGCTGTAAGCTAGGCGCTTGGGTAGCTGTATCTAGTAAATTAAGACATGTTAATTTGTTTAATTCTGGTTCTGGGCGTCCAATCGGTGTTTAAAGGTATTGACTGAGTCCGCATCGACGGTGCCGCTGGGCAGCGCATTCCAGTGGTCGACCACTCGGTTGGTGAGGTGGTTCTTCCACGGGTTTCTGCTGAAGGGGCTCTTCTCAATCTTCAGAGCGTGCCCTCTGAGATGGGCTTGCCTTGGCCAGCGGAACAGCTCCTGTCCCTGGATCGAGTAGTGGCCCTTTAGGAGTTTGAAAGTTTCAATTAGGTCACCCCTCGCTCTCCTGTCTGCCAACGTTGTCAGTTTCAGCTGGGCTAGCCTGGCCTCATACCCTAGGCCCCGCGGGGCAGTTGGGATCTTAGTGGCTCTCCTTTGTGCACCCTCAAGCATCTCGATGTCACTGACAAAGTACGGTGTCCAGATGGGGTTTGCGAACTCAAGGAGAGGACGTACATACGTTTTGTAGATGGCCGTGAACAACGTGGGCATGACATGATGGAAGGCCTTCCTGACCGCATAGAGTAGGGAGTTCACCTTCTTGACTGTGGCTCGGATGTGGGTTTGCCACTTTAGATCCTCAGAGATGATTACCCCTAGGTCCTTATGAGCTTTTGTCCTGACGAGTCTCCTTCCTCCGAGGGTGTATTCAAGGCACGGGTTCCGTTTACCCTGGTGCATAACTACGCACTTCTCAGCATTCCGGGATAGCATCCACTTCCTGGTCCATTGCTCGAGCTTCGTTAGGGCAGACTGGATATCCTCCGCCAGGGGGTTTCCATATAGCTTGGTGTCATAGGCGAACATGGAGGTTCTAACCCCCAGCACCGACGGCAGTTCGGTTATGTACAGGACAAACAGGAGTGGGCCCAGGACGGAGCCCTAGAATACACCGCTCGTAACTGGCCTCCATCGGAGGAGGTTTTCCCTGACACCGAGATGTTCGAACTTTTTCAGTAGGAGCCTATGCGGAACCTTGTCGAAGGCCTTTTCATAGTCGAGGTAGATGACGTCTACAGGATCCCCTCGGTCGTGGGCTAGAGCCCAGTCCTGTACTGCCTCAAGCAGGTTCGTCGATTTATGTCGATTCGCAAATAAGGTCATGATCAACATTGATTCTGGGGTGTTCGCCATCGAATATCGCAATCAGTCAAGTGATTGGAACTGGTACACGTTATTCCGAGTGAGTATTTGAGCCGTAAGACATTGATTATATTTTCTCAACCAATTCGAACATCGTCGTACAGTGAATGTGATTTTGTTGACATACCAACCCCGAATTGCACGGTCACCTAGACCTTTTCAAGTTGCCAAGTGGTCAGTATCAGTGGCGTTACAGTCGAGTCTCTGCCGACGGCGTATCTAGGCCTGAATCACGAAATGGATCACATGGCGTGGACATACGTAATTATATCCCTATCATAAATGATCTTTTTTGTGGAAAAACACTAAACTTTTGCCATGGAGTACAGTCTATCCTCAAATTTCTTCCTAGTTGAGTAATCTGAATCATCGAATAATTATCCGACGCGTACAGCTGGTGACGAGCCTACGAATGTTCCCGATTTCTGGGTACAATGCCTTAGTATTACTGCAAGAATGTATCGTTCCTTTCAGTGTCAGAGCGCAGATTAGCTATATTCCCAGTAATGAAGGTGAGTTACGAGAAGATGGAGGTACACAGAGAGACTTTTTGTATTAAAAAGTCCAAAAATTTTCCAGGATACTCGGGATATTGTAACAAGACCGCTACTGCGACTGTAACCAGCAGAGCCTGTGAGGTATTTTTATAGGGATCACTCCGTGTAAAAATACAGAAGGATACCGAAGGTGTAGGTGAAGTGATATCAAAAGAGTTTTCAGGTTAGAACGGAGTGATTATAATACAGCTTTTATTCAGTTACTCAAGTTCCGTTTGAAGTATACAAACAAGTAAAGTCTAATATCTACTAGAGATAGATCTTATTATCTAGAGCAGTAAAAGAAGAAGTGAAGAGCGGGTGTTCCGATAGGAAACAGAAAAGCTAGGGAAGAGGCGTAAAGGAGTTCAGGTAGGGGGCCACGTGTGGCTGACGATGCATGAGGTGATGCGAAGTTCAATAAGCATCACCGGATGCATTGGCTCAGATTAAATCTGGGGATCCAGAGTTGGAGCGGAAAGAAATAAGAGAACGGTAAGAAGAGTATCTAGTTATTATAAGCTAATAAGTTATAAGTATTACTAATAGATAGAGATAGGTGAGAGTGACGTGTGGACTGAAGGTCCAGACGTAACAATATAAGTCCATTTTTCTTATATTTCCGAATTTCGGTCAAACTTACAGGGCTGTTTCTTGTTTCTATGGGCCAAAATATAGAACCCTTGATGCGTAGTTTCATTCAATGAACCCTACTTTACGCAATCCGCTATACATCATATCGGAAGGAATGGATAGTTAGTTGACTATGTCTGTAGGATAAACAGCTTATATTCGGCTCGGAAAGACCCTATCACTCAAAGCGCATAAGACTACGCATGAAGATTGATATTTGGAGCCCGAGTAAACCGTGGATTTACTTTGTCTCGACATTTTCCACATCAAACTGCTGATAATATCATCATTTCCAAATGAAGTGACCGAGGTATAGATGAAACTGTGCGTCGGGGATTCATATGTTGGGCCGAATGAACAATCGGGCAGGTTGACCAGAATCCATGATCGGGGACCTGGTACTCGCCCTGTCAGATGGAAAGCGCTGTATCGTATAGCGCAGCTGAGACAAATTTACAAACAGCAAGTGAATTTGGTTTATTCGTGTACAGTTGGCGAATCAGAAAGTGTTTTTCGATGACTCACCACTTGGAGCCAACTATACGATTCATATACGGGCTGAAGATCTAAGATTCATCGTCAACGAGACTTTTGTGAAATTCACTACACCTCCAGAATGGCCAATCGGCACAGGCCCAGAGATATGTGGTGAGTTATTATAATTGCTTCACAATATCAGTTACCGCAGAATACTTGGAAGAAGTCTTCTTACGATGTTCAAGAATCATATTCGGCGTTAGACAGATGGTCCACAAGCCTGCTTTGCTTTCACTGTTTCCTCTTTTATTTCTTGACTCTAGTGTCCCTAGGTTTCAGTACCAAGCGAAGTGGAGGGCATTGACGGCTCGATAATTCCCCGTGAGGGGGAAAATATTTACGATGTTTATGTAAAATGATTTTTTCCTGGTCGGCCTAACTGTGAACGAAAGCTCGTGGACTTTCCAAAACGTTTCTGGGGTAAAATAATACCACTCGACATCTGTAACGAACAATGTTGAACGAATACTTGTCGATGTATTGCACGGTTTCTTTTAAATGTTCCAAGGACTCAACAGTATCAGATTTTTTGATATGACAATAGGGCAGCGATTTAACGTATCCGTAAGTGCCCGGTCATATCTTGGACAAGGCCCTGTGTCTTGGAACTACTTTGAGAATCCCTACGATCCCACTAACCCATCAGGACCAGGGTGTCTAACACCGGCCATTTTGGGAGCTCAAGGCCCGGAAGCCAGAGTACATAATTGGGCGGGTAGGGTAAGCTTGTTACCTGGGTTGAGGAAAGGTCTGTCGATCCTATTATAACGGACATTAGGCGGGCATGGGAATATGGGACACGTCTTGGATAGCTGGCGATACGTTCTTATGACAAAATATTGGTGGCTCTAAAAATAGCCGATTGTTTTTAGCGCTGAGGAGGGCTGGTTTTGCAATCCAGAAGCATCAGTGCGATGTTTGTGCTCGGGCGTCTTCTGCTAAGGCCTGAAAATTGGGCGCGTAAGAGCTGGTAGAAATCCACAACAAATGTTCCAGATTTTCGTCGGTTAGTCTTGATCGGAGCCTCGATTTTACGTGTTTCGTCGAGGAAACCATCGATTCACATAAATAAATAGAGGCAAAACACGAGAGCAATCTCTTGTAGAGGCCTAAAAGGTTACTGTATCCGTGTCGTTTGTCTACAACCGTTTTCCAAAATTCATCTACGTCAGAGCATTTTGTAAAGCGAAAGCGATACGTTTCGTTGTGCTGGATGGAAGTCATCTCCTCTTGTATGTCGCACACATCAATCGTAGGAAATAATTCTGTTATGATTCCAGCAACATCGATAGTATCTTGCTGTACCATAGGATCATAAAAGTAGTTCCTAATTGCATCAAATTGCATCAAATTCTTGGGATTTCAACAGTGCAGGAAAATCCGGATCAAGAGACTCGGTAGAGTCTCGCCCCAAGTACATTAAATTTTTTTTTTTTCAAACGCCGCACGTAGACTCACCGAGTGTATTTACCCGAACGGGAGCTATTCGCGGTGGTGGGGGTAATCAGAATCTCTGTTTCCTTCCATTTCGCGATCTCCATGGGTCTCAAGAATTAAAATATTAGATTGTCGGTACGAAAAGCTTTCATTTAAGCCCTATTTCGATTGAATCCGTGCCCGTAAAGATGAGATATGAGTAATTGAAAGATCTGACAGGTCCGTTTCACTCGATCCTTCATCGTCGTCGTCTCCTCCGGCCAGACTTTGCCTCGGACTATGAGTATAAAAATCAGAGAAGAGCGGCGGTATCTAGTAGATAGACTACGCAGAGAGCAGACGAGAAGAGAGAGTACACTCAGTCAGTGGCTAGGTGGCGCCGTTGTCGAGATTGAATTCGGCAAATTTTTCTGCCTCTCTCTTTTATTATCCGATTGATGAGTCCTGCGCGAAGTATTTCCAGATATATATGGGGCATTCCATGCCAAATCGACCTGCCGGTGTCCCTCGATCTCACAGATCTGGTCCGTGATTTTTTGCGTCATTTTTCAGACTCTAAATAGCAACGAGATTTTTTTTCAGATTTTTCAAAATAAATTTGAGCGGGTGGTGAATTTTCGAAGATTTTTTTTTCAACACCTCGATGGCCGTAACCGAAAAATCTGGAAAAATTCTCAAAAAGCCTCTGTCCAAAATGAAAATTTTTCACCCAAATTGCATGATGTCCTAAGTTTTCCTTCAACCTGATTTTTAGATTTATCGATGGAAAAATTACCAAAAAATAATTGGTGTGGAGATCAATGCACCGTGAATTTATTGAATCACAGTAAATCATGAATAAAAGTAAGATGAAAATAAAAAAATTATTCAAATAATAATAAAATAGATAAAAGCTAAAAAATCAGGTCAAAGGAAGAGCTTGAACATTATGCAATTTGGGTCAAAAATTTTCATTTTGGACATAGGCTTTTTGAGAATTTTCCCAGATTTTTCGGTTACGACCATCGAGGTGTTAAAAAAAAACTTCGAAAATTCACCACGCCCTCAAATTTATTTTGAAAAAATCTGAAAAAAAATCTCGTTGCTATTTAGAGTCGGAAGAATGAGACACAAAATCACGGACCAGATCTGAGAGGTCGAGGGTCACCGGCAGGTCGATTTGGCATAGAATGCCCCATATAATTATACGTCCGTGGTATAGGCTGTTGTTACGCCTACTAAAAATTAGAGACGAGTAGCGACCACCAGACAGTTGGGACAACAGCGATCCGAGTACCTGGGATTGGCCGCCGGACAGCGCTTGTCTCGGGACTGTTAAGAATCACGAGTTAGATCGAATCGAGAATGTAAACAAGCCGCCATCTTTAAATGTAACAGATCGAGAATCGATTGCCCGAAACTGCTAGCTATAGCGTGTTCGCGTCGGCTGCTTGGGTTTGACAGGAGTTTTGTCGTTAAAAGAAGACATTTCATTACGCTCGTTATCACTACGTGATATTGAGATACATGATGTGATATGAGGATCACTAACGAGCAAGTGAAACAAGATCGGCTTTGAAGTTTATATATTCGGCTCTACATTGTATGGAAATTGCGAGCCTGTTTCATCGAAAAATCAATTTATGAGGTTATCAGAGTCAGCCAGTTAGGTAAATCACAAACCCTTGGGCATATTGGTCGTTCATATAATTAACAACGGTTAAACGTGTGTAATATAATCATTGAAAATATGTGAAATTTGCTATGTGTCCGAAGAAATTAACCTCGACCAGCTTATAATACTTTGTTCTCTATTCATGAGTAATCATGACTAATCATATGATAGATAGATAGATAGATAGATAGATATTTTATTTTACCCATGGCAATGTTGGGTAAGCATGTGGTGCATTTACAAAGGCTATGCACCACAGGCAAAAGAAGAATAGTATATCTAGCTCGGTGAGAAAATTCTTACAGTGTAGAATAATATGGTTTATTGGTTATATTGTTACGAAGACACCCCTTACCGTTGACCCGCTCGCTCTGGCCTGTCGAATAAGTGACGTGCTCGTTGCTGTGCCAACGAGCACTGTCTTTTTGTAACGACAGAACGCCTTGAGCTTTTAAACAACAAAGACGTAATAAATTAACTCTATTCCTTGTCTTTAACCACGTCTCTCATTGAAAGCCCTCACACGGTGTAACATTGGTGTCAGAAGTACGGTGGCGAGTTGTAGAGATTGTGTGTTTGCGACCGGAAGTTAATTGCTGAGCAGAATGGTACGAACGCGCCGGGGGACCGACACGTCTGACCACTCCGACGGGGAGATCGAGGTACCACGAGCACCACGCCCTAAGAGGGCCCGGATTGGTCGTCCTCGAGTTGCTGTGTCTCTACAACCCCCACCCGTGAGCCTTCCGGCTCCGCTAGGTACAGTTCCGGCACCGGGAGGTGGGCCTACTGCGGACGCTCTTCCGGCTACCGTATGGGACCGCTACCTAGCACAGCAGCAGCAACATCTTGATAAACAGCAGCAACTGTTTTTACAACATCTGAGGGAGAAACGCCTCGCTAATCAGGAACGAGAGGGGGGCGACCGCGAGCTGCTGCGTCAGTTTCAGCGTGATCTTCGTCAGCAGCGCGACGAGGTTTGTGACAGGCTCCGAGGGCTTGAGGTGCCCAACCGGGAAGTCGGGGCTCCATCCGCTGCCCTAGCCGCCGCCGAGTCAGCGCACCGGCCTTTGGCAGGCCCCTTAAGGTATGTGTCTGTTCAGGGGGAGGTGAACCCTCCCCCACTTATTATCGGTAACCGGTCGGGCCGTCCGCTCGATCTCGGCACTTCGCGGGATCTCCGCTGCCGTGAACCTGGTCCTTTGCCGGGGACTGCGGCGACACTTTGTGCGTTTCCTAGGTTAGCTCCTCTCCCGGACGCGGCGGAGAGTCAGCGCGGCGGGCCGAACCCGACCGTGACTCTTCCCCCGTCCACCTTATCATCTGTATCTACATTGCCGTCAGACTCGCAGGCTGGACCCTCTAGGCAGACGAGCACGACTAGGTTGAACACGTACGACGGGACGCTTCCGTGGGCGGTATACGAGCGACAGTTCCGGATGGTCTCCCAGCTAAACCACTGAACTGATTTTGAGCAGGCCGCCAATTTGACCACGTTCCTTAGGGGGCCGGCCCTACACGTTCTGAGTTCCCTATCGGATGTTGACGCGGAATGTTTCCCGAGGATTTGTACAGCTCTACGGCTCCGTTTCGGAGAAGAACATCTCACTGAATTGTACTTTATCCAGTTCGAGAACCGGCTTCAGGGTCACGGTAAAGATTTGGTTAGCCTGGGACACGATCTGGAACGGTTGGCTCGGTGTGCTCTGCCCAAGTGTTCGGCGGAGGGACGGTCAGATCACGATGACGGTATCAGATCACCTGCGCACGATTCATTAGTGCTATATCTGATTCTGCGGTGAGGCAGGCCTTAAGGATGGCCGGCCCGGCTTCGCTCCGAGAGGCCATTGTCCGGGGGTTGGAGTTGGAAGCCCTGAATAAGGATTAAGAATTACGACGCACATTGGTCCGGAACTGGCTAAAACGCGCGCATAATGATTATTGTACAATAACTTTGCAACCAAAAGTGATAGAAAGTTGATTAAAAAACCAAATTGAAGCCTAATTAAGCCGTTGTAATATGAATTGTCAACAAGCGTTTTAAAATTATTTGCAACAAAGATATGGACGCTCAAAGATCAGCAATAAAAGTAGACGTTTTTCAACTATTTCATGGAATGAATTTATTGATTAAATTGGTTTATAAATTATCATATGACGAATCAAATGGCCGAAAATACAAATTTCATGAAAACTTGAACAATACACTATATGTGGGGCATTCCATGCCAAATCGACCTGCCGGTGACTCTCGACCTCTCATATCTGGTCCGTGATTTTTTGTCTCATTCTTCCGACTCTAAATAGCAACGAGATTTTTTTTCAGACTTTTCAAAATAAATTTGAGCACGTGGTGAATTTTCGAAGTTTTTTTTTCAACACCTCGATGGCCGTAACCGAAAAATCTGGAAAAATTCTCAAAAAGCCT
>JAFFZH010002069.1:0-10826 GCA_018420115.1 Euura saliciscinereae
CGTGCACGGTACATCGTAGACAGAGACAACGATTCCGATTCGAGCTATCTATCTCTTTCTAAGGAACCCACATCACCGCAGTGGCGCAGTGGCGCAGTGAGCGTTATTCTCTTACAGTTTGGTTCCCGTTGCGCCCGCGCGTCTCAAAGGAGCGCTGCTCGGCCCGACACTCAACGCGAAACGATCAAACATGGCCGCGGCCACTTCTTCATGCCGACAATTTCAGTCTTTTTCTGGAAACAATTCTACGGCTTCATCGTTGGGTGAAATGAACAAGTTTTGCGATATATGTGAGTGGAATTATATTGACGAGGGTGCTAAATCGTTAGTTTTCGCCCTTGTGATGCGTAGTCGGCGATATCAGTGAAAACAAGTGACAGTCTCACGGTTCGCAACACAAAGAAGGCTTATTTTACTCGATTTTGGTGAGATACACGTTCATGCAGGTACCAATTTGATACAAATCGTCTAAGGAACCCATTAAACACCCCCCCGTTCATATCAGGCTTCATTATTTTTTAAATACGGAAAAGACTGAGTCCAGCATGCCCTTAAGAGCATGCTACAGTCATTCTTTACGAGTCACGAGCGCGGAAAAGGGACCAAGAGCGCAATTCTAGATGGAATTCCGAAGATATATATCGGAAAAATTTTTTGTTTCATGCAACAATGAAGACGTATTCTTGAAAACTGCAGAAAATGGTAATTGCGAGTTTCGCCCGCTCGTCATGGCCGCGACCACCGCTTGACATCGACAATTACCATTTTATGCAGTTTTCAAGAATACATCTTCATTGTTGCATGAAACAAAGAAGTTTTCCGATATATATCTTCGGAATTCCATCTAGAATTGCGCTGTTGGTTCCTTTTCCGCGCTCGTGACGCGTAGGCTTTGCTATCAGTGAAAACAAGTGAAAACCGGGTACGGTCGGTAAAGAAGAGTAAAGAATGACTGTAGCATGCTCTTAACTACGATAGTGGTGCGCTCAGGCTTCTGAGCGTGCAGCCGTACTGCTTGAAATAGAGACTGCGACGGTGGTGCACGCAAAATTTTCTCCGTGTAGGATCTCGAAATTTCAATAAAGTATACGTTTCGCAGATAAATAATAAGTCTCATGATTTCACTGATACCCATATTAGCATTGAAAATGCTTCCGTTTTCGGGGTAATAGCGAACCCCTGGTTCAGTATAGGGGTCCAGATATCAAATGTCACAAAAAGTTGTCACACGAAAGCGTTACGCTGGTTGAGCACCAATGGTTTTAGTGGATCCAGATGGCCATGAATTCTGAGGTTCGACGATTGCGAAACAATTGAGAAAATATTGGAAACGTATGCGTGAAATTCGCGATTTTGTACAGCATTATCCAAATATATGTATAGCAAAGAATAAATTCCTCTTCTACAGATCACATAAAATTCGGAAACAGAGAGCGAATTGTTTTGAATCGAATTCACACTAACTTGAGTCACAAGAGTGCCCGCGGTCGAAATTCCAAAAGACCAAAAAATAGAACGGGCGAAATGTCGAAAAGCGAAATTAACAACGATTCGAAATGTGAAATGGGTCATAATAAGGATAGGTCAGAATATCGTTATTTTGAAAATCGATGTTTCGTTTTCCCGGAATATTGATTATCGCATAACAAATTTTTAGAATGAGTGAACGTTCAAATAAATAACCCTTTCGCTGATACAGCCGTTTGATTTTTTAGGCACGTCGATAAGAAAAAAATCGTTCTTCTAATGTTCCGTGATTTTTAGATTCGTATGGAAAAATCGAGATATCGGCCGTTCTGTTTTTGATCGTTCGGAATTTGTACCAGCATCCATTTTTTTTTAATTGATCCAAATGTAGCAAATCCAAAGGCAACAAAACAAAAGATAGTCAAAACATAATGCACAAAAACGATAAAACAGGGGACATTTTCAATGCCTCGGATGCTTGCGTTATACGCAAGATCTGTAGATTTAATTTGAATGTAATATGACTGCGGAATTGGCGCTTCACCCTATTATGCGCCGTAATACTTATTGTCCCACATCTGGGCCATATTGTGCCATTTGCAGTCTTCTGGAATTCTTCAATTCTTCTAACACCCGGTCGCAAAATGCCTCTTTTCATACCTCTTCAGCGGGCGCAAAACAGATCTTTTCGGCCCTCGGGCACAAAGTCCTGTTTTGTGCCTACTCACCGGTTTGAAAAGAGGCATTTCTGCAGACGGTGTCGAGAATAACATCGTGTGCATCATGGGCGCAAGGCTATTTCGGCTCGTGCCGCCAATTTCACATTCGCAGAATAGTTCTTTGCGCCCTTGATACACAATGTATTAATTTATTATGACACCAACAATTACGTGTTTATGGCATGTTTCAATGGCGGGTGAGTTTCTGGATGCCGTTTCATTCGGAAAGTAACTCACGGAATCAGCTTATACTTTCGCAATCCATCATAAACAAATTCGTCAAGGGTGGAAAGTCGTAAGTTTGACGGAAATCGACTTTATTCTTCTCATAACAATGCCATGTAGCTAGCTGGCGGCTGCTCATTGCGCTGGTCGCCATTTCTTGCGCTCATCCTCTCAGTTTGTACTCGGAGTGTACTGTCAAAATTCGATTAGACTCTGTTCATGAGTTTGACAGGGAAACGAAATCTTGTGATTGAAGCTGGTGAAGAGGGAATGATGCATGCCCGTGATTGATTTTCATTCGGGTACTAGAATATCAACACCTGAAAATGGATGTTTAATATCTATACTGAACATTACAATTGCACATCATAAGCTAAAATTCGAGGTATGAAACATGTGTCACAAGGTACCCCACTCGCCCCTACACGCAAGCTACAGATATATCAGAAATGGTGGAAATGGCATACGAAAACCGATAATCCAGTTGATATACCTGTCACTGATGTTACCATTTTACAGCCCAGCAGCAAATGTTTCTAGAATTTCTTCATTGAGTGCAGATTTTTCTGTAACGCAAAGAGATTACAATATTGAACCACAAGTTATTACCTGCAGTGTTCTTCTGTCCAGCACCAAAAAAACAAGATCTACGTACGTAAATTTTATTCATGCTTTCCCATAGGGTTCATTTGGGTCAACCCGCTTATACGCATATACAGGTGATCGTGAGTCTACGACCTAATAGCACGAGAGCCAGTTACCAAACCGATGTATCATAGCAAAAAGGATGAAAACATATAGAATCGCTAGTTTAGATGAGCCTGAACCCGTCTAGCGAGTAATAGACTCCAGAACCCTTGCACAGCCGCGGGGGGTGATTTCTGCTGTGCAAAATAAAAAAGCCACACTGTATCATCGCAAAATGTCTGATTTCAAAAATGTACGTAGTTTTTGTTATTCGATTACTAAAAATCCGATTTTCAGACATTTTGCGCCTTGCGTTTAACCTGAGCGAATTTTCAAAAATGTAAGAAAAAATAGCCACCCCGTATCATAGCAAAAAGCTTCAAATCGGTTTCAAATCTTTTGTATGATTACCGAGATTACCAAAATACAATTTTCAGACATTTCGTGCCTTGCGTATAACGTTGAAAACGATAAGAACTTCTCGGGGCGCCCGGCAAATACCCCTCCGCTGGTACGCTCGTGTGTCTCCGTGCCTGTCTCTCGCTTCACTACGGCGCTTGTTCGGAAAACTCCTTTTTGTTATCAATATCTAAGAATTTCAGGGGCCAACTTATTACAAAGACGTTGATACAGATAAATGCGATTTTTTGGGACGGGCTCAAAATTCCGAACGACTATGTGCCGAAAGGCCATAATTCCGAATTTGAAAGTATCGAATGGCATAATTCCGAACTCTACAGTACCGAATGGCATAATTCCGAACCTAAAAGTAACCGAAAGGTATAATTCCGAATAAAAAGTACCGAAATAAGAGTTTTGCACGCCTCTGCCGAATGTTTGCTGGAAAAAACTGTGCAAAACATTATTTCGTTACTTTTTAAGTCGGAGTTATGCCTTCTGGTTACTTTTAAATTGGGAATTATGCCATTCAATATTTTTTCATTTGGAATTATGGCCTTTTGGCGAATAGTCGTTCGGAATTTTGAGCCCATCCGGATTTTTTTTTTCTAAAAATTGTCTGATAGAGCCCGTGCAACATTTAATTTGACTGATATCGGTTAATTCTACATCTGGGACATTTATTTTATCATGTCGAACCATTTTCAGACGTTTTGCGATGATACCGATCGGCAAAATTTTATGACATTTTTTAAATGCTTTCAAAATGTCACGCAAGGAGATTTTTGTCTGAAAATCAATTTTGTTGCATCAATTGACCCAAATTTACTTAGACACATGATTTTCAGACGTTTTGCTATGATACGGTTTTGGGTGTATCATTTTTTTTCTGAAATGGTTTCCTAGGCAGGCGCAAGGGTATTTTTGTCTGAAAATCGTGAATACGGTATCTCAGGGCTGTCATCTAACTACATTCCATAAATCAAACGTTCTGCTATGATACAGGGTGGTTAAATTTTTTGACATTGTTTAAAAACCGTTCAGGGTAGACGCAAGGCAGGAAATGTCTGAAAATCGGGTTTTCGGGTTCAGAGTCATCCAAACTACCGATACTATATGGTTTTATCCTTTTTGCTATGATACAAAAATTTTGGTAACTGGCTCTCGTACTATAACCATTCCGAAACTTGATGTGTAAACACGATACTGTGAGCTTAATAAGGTAAAGTGGCTGAATTCACACGGTGAGTTTTTTCAGAATCATCCTAGCAAGGTGACTTATCCATAGCATCAAACGAATGATTTGAGTAAAATGGGAAAACTATGTACAATGGTCAGTATCTGAAATTCTTCAGATTATAAGAACTACTTTCGCCTGACGATCCTAAGGCAACTCACCCTGCACGTACAGATATCACACACCCATAACAACATTGAAATATTTGACAATAGTATATTATGTGACATGCCCGTAAATTAACTGTTTACGGGCGAGGTTATGATTTTAGTGTGAGCCATTGGCATGCCTGCAGGCGAGCCTAAGGCGAACCGAAGGGAAAACCAACGGAGAGTACTCAAAAATAATCCTAGCCGATCAGTTACATTACGGGTATGTCCCATACCATATTTTCTATGGCATGGGCATTGAAAGTCACCTCGACGCCAGTTGAGATCCGAACTCCGAACTCCGCATCTACCATAACACTTATCTCTCTGCCGAGTGCTCCGGCGGTTCGACGGGCAGTACTGCGCATGACAAGTGACACGAATTAGTATATTATGTTACTAGGGAGAAATCGGGAAAAGAAAGCGAGGCTACTTTCGCCGAGTGCAAAGTAAAATTCGTGGCATATACTACTTTTTACCCGACTACGATAAAATGACAATCGCACATTCGGAGCAAGTAGCGTCGCTTGGAATAAGGCGAAGGTGTTGAAATAGTTCACAGATCCTCCACAAACTACTTTGACAGACCACTGTCAGCTATTTTAACGCATTCGCCTCATCCCAAGCAAAATCTCTTTTTCGTCCTACCCCCCTTGAAAATGCGTCTTTTCATACATGCGAAGCGGGTGGAATCTGAGTTATTGTGACCGCTTGGCGAGCGGGCGCACATTTCCATTACAGCCAGCTTCGAGCGGGCGGAAAGTATGCAAAGGCGTGGTTTCAAGGGGTGGGGACGAAAAGTATCGTGTGCACCACGGGCGGAAGGCGAGTTTCACTCGTGCGACGGCCACCCTCGCTACGCTCGGGCGGCTACCTTCGCACTCGTGAAATCGCCTTCTTTCCGCCCTTGATACACAATATACTATTTCGTTCCTCTGGTCAAAAATTGATCACTTTCTGCCCGCGTTGCAGGGGTGGAATATGATCACTTCATCGTAGTCGGGTAGAAAATACTTTTCGTGTCAGCTGAGAGTCACGAAAAGACTTTCGTAACGTGTGTATCCCCATTTTATGCTTCTGAACAGTGGTTCTTCCGGAAGAGGTATAAGCGGCGCATGCGTAGATCTTTGTTACTCGCTAGCGAGGGGGAAATAACTCGTTGAAATAACGTGTCAATAGCTCGTAAAATATTTAGAAATAGCGAAGAAATATCGGAATTATTGAGAATCAACTGAAATAGGCCGAATCCGCGTGGATTCACCCAGATTTTCCGGCCATGTTTTTTTTTGTGGAGGCTGAAACTTTTTTTAGGGGTTCTTTGGCGTATTTTAAGAGACCCGTGTCCGAGGGTTTTGCCCGCATTTTTTTTTAAGGACCGGATTTATTAATTTTTAATTTGGCGAGAAAATCAGTCTTTTTAAAACGAATTTCAGAAAAACTGCTGTAAAATTGAGCCGAATGGACTGATTTTGACGATTTTTTTTCAAAATGTTCAGAATTTCTTCACCTTTCAGGTCGCACATATAGTTTTTGATTTCATTGCGATGCGAGTCCACAGTTTTGAAAAAACTGAAAAGATTCGAAAATTTTCAAGTCGAAATATCTCAAAACACCACATCTTTTTTTTCGCTCGTTTTTTAAAAATGTTTTTGTACATGAACAGTACTAAATTCGCCCAAAGCGGCATCCCCAGTACTTTTTTTGAACGCAAGATATAGCCGATTTTCGAAAAGAACAGTTTTCTGGCGTTTTTCGCCGTTTTCACGTGTTGTATCGAGTTTGACTATTGAATACGCTTCAAAATTCGTAGCTGTAATACCTACATTACATTTTGACATTTTATAAATATGAAACACGAATTTTAATTAACCAGAACCCACTACCAGAGTCCTAGTTAAACGAAAAACGTTTCAAAATAAACGTTAATTTTCCAATAAAAACCACAATCATTTTTCATGTTCCTTGAACTTTTTCTTCATAATCATATAGGTATACACTCTCACGAATTTGTGATATATTTGCCCCTGACTCATTTCACACCGAGAGAATAATCTAGCGAGATCAACCGAAGTCTGCTCGGAGTTACCGAAGTGGTTTAAAAGGTCTCTCGTCGGTTCTATGCTTCAAGCGAGAGCAAGCTGAAGTCAGGGGCAAATACATCACAAATTCATGAGAGTGTATACCTATATGATTATGAAGAAAAAGTCAAGAAACATGAAAAATAATTGTGGTTTTTAGTAAAAAATTAACGTATCTGAAATGTTTATTTTGAAACGTTTTTCGTTCAACTAGGACTCTGGTAGTGGGTTGTGGTTAATTAAAATTCGTGTTTCATATTTATAAAATGTTAAAATGTAACGTAGGTATCGCAGCTATGAATTTTGAAGCACTACATACAAGCACTATAAACAAACAGACTGTAAGATCCCCCATCCTGCAAATCGTATTCTTGTATCAGATACATTATTCTATCAGTGTTCGTCTGCTTCTTCAACAGATCTAGGCATAGTAAACCTATTTATGTCACGCCGCTTCCGTTTGAATTATCCCGTCCAAAACAGATCTGAAGACTATCAGTGCTAGAACGGCAAAGGCGCCTACGAGCGGGGGATAAGCCGGCGCGATATTGCCGGAAGTTGCCAGTCCTCTAATATACGTCCGTGAATAGGTCGAAGTCGAGCCAGCTGTCAAGATTACGATCAGGCATTCTAGTTTTCTTCCAGCGAGCTTCAGAGGCACGAAATCGAACACGTTTTATGCATTTTCGACAGAAATTGTATATGACACTCGTGCGAAGGCGCGCAGAGTTTTGTCGAAAAGCGTACGTTTTTTCACACTCGTATCACAACGTGCTATTCGCGTCATCTTTGATACACAAAAAATTTGTTCGCCTTAGCTATACTAAGTTCGCCACGAAAAGTGCCACTTTACGGATCAAAAACAGGCGTCGAAAGGTGACTTTTCTAAGGCATGTGCCGTGAAAAAGTTATAATTGATTGTATTCAGCGTAGGAGACATATTTTGAATTCAAAGGCATTTCGTGAAACGAATGTGTGACATTTCTGTCTAAATATTACACAAGTATTATGGCAGTGCAATATGTGAATTAGATATCACCTAGTGGACAAGTGAATACATCTTCTCTAAGCTAGGGTCGCGTGAATAGCCAATCAGGTGCGTATCGTGAGCGATCAGAACAAGTGCGCTGGCTGGACCTCAGCTTTCCTTGATAAAGGCTTAGACAGAGCTTACCAGGTGGGCCTCTGGGCTGGTGAAGGTGACCAAGGCTCCGTGTAGAAGCGTGTTGCTGACTGCCGAGGCCTTCTTCAAGGCATCGTCCAGCGGTTGGCACCCCAACAACCACCACCACACAGACAACATTTAGATTCGTTTAGAAAAAGCTTAGTTCACTAAATACCTACATAATATATACATGGTTGTTGTGGCTCTCGAACTTAGCCACTGTAATAAGCATGAGGTCAGTATGAAGGTCAACTATCCACATATCATAGAACGTTTCGGCATAATACCAATTTGGATTTTTTAAATTGTTGGTAATTTCGCGGTTCTGATCCACTTTACCTACTATTATGAGATTTGTAGAAAGTGGAAAGAAATGTGATATTGACCTACTCCCAAGTTTGATGATGACTATTATATGTATCACCACGCCATAAACAAGCAATATATTTATGTTGATGACCAAGGAGGGCGGGCAGTCTAATGTTGCCCAAAATTTTCCGAAAATCTGCAAAATTAACCGATCCCGAAGAATTTTATTTCCCCAGAGATTCAATGAAAAATCTCTTCCGAATATTATTTCCTACTACTTCATTGATTTTCTTCCAATCAATTATTCTTCTTTGAGTTCGTTTCCATGTGCTGAATGTCTTACTCATATATTGAAAAAAAAAAATAGGTTTCAAACAACAAATTTCTGAGAAGGCCGATGGGGCCATTCCATACGTGACTGTTTGCAATCTGTATGCTTTGATCGGTTGATCACTGGATGTGCACCACAAAATTCGTTGCAAATCTCGATGCTCTTCGGTAAACAACACTTGCCGGTACATTTGCGCAATATCCGCGATCATTGCATACTGGTGCTGTCTGAATCGACTCACGATCTTGAATAAAGTGTTCTGAATGGTTGGTCCAACGCGTAATATTTCATTGAGTGAGACCCCCGATGATGTCTTGGCCGAGGCATCGAATACCACCCTCAGCTTCGTGGTCGTGCTGGCTTCGTTGATCACAGCATGATGCGGAATGTAATGTCGGTAAAGATTCTCATCGTTGTGTTCTTCCTTTACTTCAGTCATGTACTCTTGCTCCAGGTATAGATTCATCCAATCTTCGTACTGTTGTCGGATCTCTGGTCGCCTGTCGAGTTTTTTTAATAGTGCCTCAAGGTGAGCCGGTGCCTGGTCACAGGAATTTCCCAACCTCTCAACACTGTCTCGAAATGGGAGATTGACGATGAATCGACTGGTTGCATCGGTCTGCCTTGTTGCGACATAATCCTCCTCGCACAGTCTTTATTCGTTGGAGTACTTTTTGTAAGGTTGATACTCATCTGTTAGCTACCATCGCGCCATGGTATCGCGCAGCTCCTCTAATAAAACGAAGTTGTAGCAAACGGTTTCTGTAGTTCCAGAATCATTATATCTCTTCTGTTCTGCTGGTAGTTTTACCGCGACGACCCAGCCAAGTTTTTTTTTTAGTACTAGCCGACTATACGCTACCTTGAACTGTCCTACGCATAGGAGTTCCCAGAATATCTATACGCCGAGAAGCAGGTCAACGCTGCCAGGTGTGTGGAACGAGACATCCGCTAATTGTATATCCTCTGGTATCGAGATTTGTTGCATGTTGACCTTGGAGCTCGGTAAGTACTCTGTAATTTCGTCCAAGATCAGGAACGATAGTTTGACCTTGAATTCGTGTGTTCTTGATTTGATATTTCGTAGCTTTTACGGTGTTGGACCGGTTTTTACCCACCATGGACAAAGAAACGTTGTTTTTTTTGCACAGTATTATTTGTTTTCAAACACGCTTCGCTATTCTTCGTCCTCCTCAAGGTTCTTTTGCTCCTTTATTGCTATTTGTATATCTTCAAACCTCGTGAGGAATTCTTTGAGCTTCTGCAGTCTTGCCGCCACCTCTTCTTTGCTGACCCTTTCAGTCATCTGCTCTAGAAAATTCGATTTACGAGTTAATTCACTTTTAATTACGGTTCTCTCCGCTTCCAGTTTTACAACATTCGCCATTTTGATACTGTTGTGACTTATTATGAGTTTTTAGTATAAATGCGCAACTATTTTCTACCCTTACAAAGGGAACTCGGAAACGTCCCCCCACCGATCCGATTCATATTCGTCAGGCGTGTATGCCATGACTAGAACTGTAACAGGTGCAAGTAGTGAGGCACGCCTCTCAAGTGAAAGTGTAAAGTTTGAGGTCATGTACGGGGAGGAGGAATTTTGTGACCGAAATTCGAAATTGGCCATCTTGTAGGCGCAGGTTTTCTCTGCAAAATGCATTTTTGATATCCGGGCTCAGATTTTTTTTCGCAAAGTTATTCAACTTTCCAACAAAAAACGTCAAAAAAACTTTGAGCGGCCATTAAAAACGACCCGTTTATCGGTAAAGTACGAACAAAGACTCATTTTGAAGGTGAAAGTATCGACTTTTAAAAAATGGACGCGAAAGTTCGAAGCTTTCCCTTCAAAATGACCCCCTTACGACTGTTGTACGGTTTTCGTGAACCGAGATATCCGAAGTTGAAAAAAGCACTACATCGACCGAAATTTACGGCGCTTAAGCTGCTTGGTCGGACTGACACGAGGGGACCACTCTTGAAGTCACGTGTTTTTCAATTTGGAGATTTTGGTAGATTTGAAAATGGTAAAATGGTAAATTTGACCAAAGAAATCATAAAAT